>JAULBU010057026.1:0-31650 GCA_032358235.1 Odonthalia washingtoniensis | reverse complement strand
CATGGTCATGCTCTTATAGATATAAATTTTTTAATTTCATTTCCCCAGGGAATCTCGACACAGTACACACTATACTAACCTTGCTCCATGTTCCCCGGAGTGGATGGTAACACAATGGCCCGATTATTTTTTCGATTATTTGTATCGGCAAAGTAGCACGAGCGGACAAGGATGTATTGTGGCTCAATCAGTAAGCTACCGTACACTGACAGTAGTCGTGCACGCTGTGCATTCACCCGTTATTTCGTTTAGTTTGCATAAGCCGCCGCCGCCGATAAAAGAAGTGAACACAACTCTCTTCCTCGCCGAAAATGGAATCCATCAACGAAGATTAAGCTGCACTATGTCAGGATGTACTAATAACAGTTTCCCAGTGCAACTTAACTATTTACTTCTCTTTGTTACTTCTGCTATTGATGTAGTGGTGGTGGGGGTGGTGGTGGTGGAATAGGATACGGTGGTGGGCTGTGGTCGTCATGGTCAACCTGAGCAATAAAGGCGTTCCTAGGGAGTATAAACGGGGGTACTGTCGACGGGAAATTACGAACAAGAACTCGTGGAGTACAGGGTGGCGTTTTATCGCCAGTTCGGATTTGTGGGGTATGAAACGTACTCGAGCGATTTCTTTCGATACTTCGTGAAATTGAATCCTGTCCAAGTCTATAGTCTTCAGACAGATTTGGTCGGAGTGGTTGATGCTCTACGACATCATTAGGTGGAGGAGACGTCGGGACACAGTCTTGAGATGGAGTTTTGGGTCTCTCTTGACCGATAGCAATAGGGAGAATATGTGGCCTTGATGAGGAAGCTGTTTGAGATAGCCGAGATTGTGTGGGTGGATAACCATTTGTGGTTGTTGAACCGCGCATTCTGAAAGTATTTGTGGAAAGACTCTTTTGTGATGGGAGCAGAACTGATGGGAAAAAGGAAGAAATCAAATGAAAAGTTGGGAAAATCGAAGCGAATATACTTGGGCGTGCGATTAAAAATACTGTACTTACAATTAAGCGCTCGGCGGCTGCGGAGAGATCGGGAAAAAGAAGGTACCACACTCAGATTAAAAAACTCACAAAGCTTCAGTTCAAGGACATTGAGACTAGACGTACCGACAACGACAGATACGCCACAAGCTGGCAAGTAGGAAAAAGGGGGCAGGCAACAAGCTATAGTGAATCGTAAAGTCATCGCAAGTGGAGAGTACAATCTGCGTTTCGGTTCGCATTGTACAGTCGCGACATTTTTTTTATACGTATGCTGTACTTCCGTTTCACATTAAGTCATGAGATTTGTTAAATTTGTACGGACTTCCACTTGTAATTGACGATTTTATAAATATGGCCCACTATTCTCAAACGAATATGATACTGAACATTTCGGCATAATTCAAGTTCATCGAAAAAGGAACGGAACAAAACATGAACGTTGAATACAAAAGACTGTGGATTGACAAAACCGAACTTCAAAATATGGAGTTTAGTATAGGAGTTATTGTTGTAAAACCTACACAATATGGAATTTGTCTTTGCCAAACCACCCCCAATCAAACTCAAAAAGTCCATAATGATAAAAATAGAAAGTAGAGCTAGTTCTTTTCCAAATTTATAGGTACCTTTCTGTAGCTGTTTAGCAGTGACTATTCTAGTCCTAAGCCAATAGAATCGTGACAAGAAAAAAGGAGGCCCCCCGTTAAACGGGACGCCCGTTCTGTCCCAGCTGGGTTCGAACTCCCGATCAGTAATCGTGACATTAACTTGTTGAAAAAGTTTTAGTAATTGGATCGATAGCGAGTGGAGTCAGTATGGGAAACGTTGTTGCCAACATCAACTAGCACAACAAAGCGATATCACAAGACGGCCAATAGAATCGTGGCAAGCAAAAAGGAGGTGCCCCTTTGACTTCCGTTATTTATCCCATTGTCGAATGTGTAGACACTATTTTAATAGTTCCTATCTAAAACGATGAGAGTAACCTAATTTCGTAAAAAAAAAACCAGTCACCAAAATTCGGTAGCGCCGAGAAGTTAAATGCGAAATATGGAAATTATTACATATTTTAGTGATGTATTTAAATAGTGTTTCGGTTAGCAAGAGGCCAGTATTATTAGTAAGATTCTTTGGAAGCTCAACGGGCCAAAGTGGGTCACTTCCGGAATTGAAAAACAGTGTTCTCTTGCAATGCGCCATTGGCGAACACTGTTCATACAGTGGCTTTGGCCCTGACTGACTCCTTTACAACCGTCAATATTAGTAACTACGTACAATTACGCCATTGTATTCTATCACCTTCACTCCACACTCCTGGTCGAAGCATTCCATTGTCTACAGGAGGGTCGGGCAGACATGCTTATGTAGGCACGAGGGATTCCCGAGTCCTCAAATCCCCTTTACAAGCTGTACGTGAATAACTCTTATACTGCCTAAAAGAAATTAGTTAAGCTGGCAACGCTCAGTCTGCTGCCCTTAGCAACTTGTTGCTAGATCACCGAAGCTCCACTTGTTGAGCCGCCGTCGGCAGGAACGCATCAACCATGAAATAGATGGGATCTCGGGCTGCATGACGTCCACATAATGTATGACGTGCACATAATCGAATGTTTCTCTTCTTTGTGATGAAAATATATAACTGAGAAATTCCTGTTAATACAATAAGATTACAGTGTGTTCGAATAGATCAATTTGATCTTTTGACCCTCTACACTCACTCACTGATTACTGAGCTACATTCTCATCATGATACACCACACATTACACTCCTCGTGGACCATCTTCAATTCCATGGCTCAATTATTTTTCATAGGACGAAAAAAAAATAAGTTCGACTTCACTCTAAATATAAAATTATTTGCTTAGAGAATTATTGTTTTAGTGAATTCAGCTATAAAATGAGTTAAAAAGAAAGAAATTCGAAATTTGAGAACTCGTTTGCTCTCCGTGCTGAAAGGGTGAATGAATTTCTATTTTTGGATTATTGTTTATTCATAATTCAGAAAAAATCACTACAACTGGTTACATTTTCTATTTGGGCCTGAAATGAGGAAAATGTTCCTCCTGATATGTACGAGTCTAGCCCTTTCCACTGACGTGAGTGAGACTTTCTTTATGAAAGAAGAATTTGGTTCAAAATAGAAACAGGCTTTTTGGGTTATTATTTCTCCATAGCTTGTTTTATGTTTTCACGTTTTCGGTTTCATTGACCTAACACTGCATAGATCAATGGAGTATGTAAAGAAGGGGAGCCACTATTTTGGACGCATAAACAATTCAAAAAAATAATAATTCTGTTGATTTTATAGACTCCCCACTAATTTTTTCTGCTAATAAATGCCCAAAACTAGACCCTTAATTTGCACTTAAAATCAACGCATTCTGACAAAAATTGAAACCGCGATTCATGTTTAAAAAATGGCCAAAAAAGGTGTGAAAAACGGTTGAATTTTAGGTACATGCAATATTTCGAAGGTTTCCAAAACACAATGTGTTGCCGCATGTCATGCGGTTTTTCAAAATCTCGCACGTTACAGTTACAGCTGTATCGTAAGATGTGAAAAAATTCATATCATAATAATATGATGTAGAAACGAGCACTCCAAAGAGTAGTGTATTGGTCTTGTGTTCGTGCACTGTAGGCTTGTTTGTTTCCCATTGTGTGCAGGATTCCAACATTGTTTTCATGTGTTCGTTTGAGTAGATAATCAGGATTACATCATCCGCTACCATTTTCAGACTGCATTCTCTTGTTGAGTAGTCGTTTCCTACTTTTATTGTGTTTTGGTTCCTTCCAATTTGTACTGCCGTGTTTACATCCTATGCTAATTTGTTTATGTATAATTTGAACATTGCTGGAGACAAGGGAATTCCTTGTATTACTCCCCCTTTCAAGATTACGGTTCTACTTGTCGTGTCTCCTGCTGTTTTTACTTTGATTGACGTTCGGAATATTTGAAGTTCCCTCTTCAGGTTGTGGTTTATCCGTTGTTCTTTGTCTATTATTGATTTAAGTATGTGACTGTTCACTTTGTCATATGTTTTGGCCAGGTCAAGGACTGCTATTATTGTATCACTCGCTTGCATTATTGCGTTCACTTCCAATGCTGCCTGCAATATGTTTATTCCTTTCTAAAACCCATAGTGTTCCTCGCATGTCTTGTAGTCCTTCTCCAGTTATCGTGTCAGCGTTGTTTCTTTTGACTTTCGTGCATGTGACAAAATGCACAGGAGTATGGAATTACCTGGTTTACTTTGGTCTCCATTTTTGTATATCAGTATTAACACGCCCTATCTTCACATTCAAGGCATTATTCCGGTTCATCCAATTATGGCCCATCATGTTCCCATTAGTTCCGATCCCTTTTCGACATATATCGTTAACATTTCCGCATTGATCCCATCGACTTCCACTGCTTCCCTTTTTTTGATACTTTGTAGCGTCTTTGCTATTTCGTCTTTCATATTTGTTATTGATGTGAACTATTCTGTTTTTATCTCTTGTTGTTCTTCCTGTAACTGACTCATAAACTCTGTGAATTCTCCCGGTGTCAGTTGTGGGCCTCTCCTATTGTTCTCTTCCCCTATTTTATCCCCTCTCTTCCTGTCCTGTTTGATTGCCATACTCAATTGCGAATCTGGGTCTTCTATGATAAGACGAATCGATTTTTCTCTGAACCTCACCTCCGCTTCTGTCCATTTCTTTCTTGCTATGTTATCAAATTATTTTGATTCCATTTCGTCCTCCGTGCTTCCTGATCTTCTTTCCTTCCAGAATTTTTGTTTCTTCTTGTTTAGTATTCTCCGCAGGCCCTCATTCCAGGACGGGGGTCTATTCTTTGGCTTTCTGATGTAGTGCAATGCACTTTCCAAAAGAGAGGGAAGGAAGGTAGCCGACACTAAGGGTGTTCGAGGCCCTTGTTCCGCAGTAGCCTGTGTAAATGGTGAAGCACTCCGCCAAAAGGGGAGGGGATTAGTCGAGTTGTTGATTAGGTGGCGCCGACCACAATGTTGGTGTCTTCGAGAAACTGTCGACGAAAGGGGTGTGGGGGAAATGGTGCCCGTTCCAGGTTACGCTTCTAATGCGGAGGGGACGAATACGAATTTGGATGGGGTTGGACCAGTGTTGACGCTTGTAAGGTGGAGTTGATCGACTCGTGCACACGAGGTTGGAAGACTACCGTAGCAGAAAGGGCTTCGTTGTTGATGACGAAGTGCAAGTTAGGGGTCAAATTCAGAGCAAAGAGTGCTTTTCTTTATTAAAGTAAAAGTGGTTTCGGGCCAAAAAGACCTCTTAAGTAAGCTTTCCCCATCATGCGACGGTCGAGGTGTGCATACAGCTCTCCGAGTACAGTAATATACTGTACTAGACGGTGTACAGTTGTCGACTGACACGTTGTCAGTCGTCCAAATGGTCAAACTACGCAAAACATGAAAACGCGATAGCATAACATAAAAACGTGAACAAAAATGTGACGAAACGTGACGAAACGTGACATAGTGCGCTTCAGATCAGAAACAGTCGTGCCCACTACAATCTTGACGGCCAATTGCATTACATCTGACTGCTTTTCTTTCCCATGGCTTCACTATCCCCCTTTTTACCTCTTCATACACTTCCTCTGCCATGTTATTAGTGCATCTTTCTAGTTTCTTTGTAAATTTTGAGAAGGTTGTTTCATAGTCTTCCTCTATCTCCTTTATTATTTTTCCGGATTGTAATAGGGTTGTTGATATCCTTCTATAGTAGTCACTTTTGCTTTTCTTTTTTTTGTATTGTTACTGATATCGGTAGGTGGTTTGACGTTCCATTCCATTGTCCTTTTTCTACTTTCAGGTTTGTTGATGTTTGTGTTGTTACAAACAGGTTTGGGGTGCCTGACCCTGTCTGACCTCTGGCGTGAAAGGTTGGTTCATCGGGTGCTACTATTTGGTATTTAGGGCTGTCGTTTATCGACTTCATTCATAGGATACCCAATCCATTGTCGGTGCGGTCCCAGTCCGTGTGTCTGGTTCATGTCTCCCAGTATGGTTAATTTTTTCACATTATATCCCTACTGTTGGTAATACAGACATAAATCCTATATGTAGGATCTATGGCACGAATTATGCAAATTTGGTACAATACCATACATCATATATTCAAGATTTATGGGTTGATATTTGCATCAATTTGTAATGCAAATTGTTAAATCTAAGGTAAATGATTTAATGATATATTTTTTGAAGCGTGGGGCCTCGTGGGAACATGACGGCAGTCTTGTCAGTTACTTCTGTAGTGGTATAATCATTGAGTGAGTTGTAGAAGAAGTCTGTAAATTTGCAGACTGACGCTGTTAGAAAGGACAGAACAAGACGAATGTTGCGTTTGAAGGAGGTACAAAATTACCAACGGTCACATTTGTACCATGTCGACAACGATTATTTCCTCGGCTTTTGTAGTACACGTGTAGTGTACTGGAATAGGTTTGAAGTATGTGGCATAGATTGAAATGTTTCAATTTTGTGCCAAAATGTAATGAAAAACATACCGTGACAAATCACAGATTTCTAAATTTAATTTTAATTTTCTTTTTTTTTCTTTTTCTTTTTTTAAAAAAATGTTAATTAATTTTTTTGAAAAAATAAACTTGCAAAATCCGTTCCAAAATTTACTCAGAACCAAAGAAAGTAAAGAAAGTACCAGTAACATGTACCTGATGTCTGGTACAAGAGTAGGGAGGACTGTTACAAATCACGCAGACGATATAGTTGTCAAGAACTTTTGCACAATGTCAGATGAGATTCAACCTTCAGGTAATCTACACCCACTGGGTACCCTTTACTCTGAACACCAAAATACCGTACGGGTGAGGGGTACGGGAGCACGGAGGGCAAGAGGTCGTGAAGCTCGTATTGCGAATGGAGAAGGTGGGCGTTCAAAAAGGGGCGCAGATGGAACAGCGCATAGGGGTAGCGGGGGCGTGGCCGGGGTCGAAGTCGTGGGGCGCGCGGCAAGGGTAAGGAAACTCCACGAATCCGTGAAGAAATGGGATATAAATGAATATTTATTCCATGGCTTACTTTCAGATCGTGCGTTTTGTTCATCATTTCTAGACAGCAGAGTTGGGATTTATAGAAGCAGTCATTGGTCAAATCAGAAGGGAAACTTTCCCTACAATGAATGTATGCACGTATACCTCCTATGGGAAAAGTTGCATTTATTGTAATAATTATGGATGACGTATTAAGTCGTATGTGTCTATGGTTAAATGAGTTGCGTGTTATGCGTAATGATCGAGACGAACGTATTAAGAAATATGATATGTATAAATGTTTGGGGCTATTAATATCGTCCCAGAACACCGGAATATTCATGAGAAAAACCATTGTCCAATTTATGGCCATGGGGCATCAAGTTCCTTTTTTGGAACTTATAAGGTACATTTCTATAAATGCACCTGGATTCAGTCCTCTAAGTTCACAGCCGGATGGACAAAGAGTCTGGGCTGCCGAACGTGACTTTACTGTTCTATTTTCAACGTTTGAACATATTTCATTTCCAAGCACGAAAAAGATATGTTTTCATCCAATTGTACAGTTTTTGACTTTAGGCGACGATTTATTCGGCACCAGGGCTTCGGATCAACAGGTTAATTTCCTGTCCAATAGAAAAGAGGACAGGGAAGGGAATATGGCGGATGCAGTTGCTGATTAAATATTTAGGGTTGTTCTAGAGATTCGCTCTCGGAGACGTGGAGAAAAGCAGGAAGATTGTGCGAATAAAGTGGTTGAACTGAAACTAGATGGTAGAGGGGAGCAGTCCTTTAGGGGTATAGTAATAACAGCGGACAGGGGCTATTCAAACGGAAAATGGTTTCCGAGTATGGCTTCAGCAACATGTTCATTATGGCTGAAAATACAACTGGAGGGAACCCATTTACTGCACTGCCAGGTGTGCATGGATTTGACAGTGATAATGATAATGTAGAACATGAACAACAACAAGTGGTTGAAGATGCATATGCTCCTGGTGGTGGCAATTTCAGTAATGCAGAGGAGCAGTCGAAATTTGTCATTCACGATGGTCCAGGAGAGGGATTTGCTATTTTCAGTGCAACATTGAAGGAAGGATGTCGTGTGAGCAGACACGGGGATGTAAAAACTGTATCATTTGCTGTGCGAGAGTCCGGTACGAAGAAAATGCAAGAGTGATTCGCTTCATGTGTCAGTTGCCTCCAGATGTAATGAATTTGAAGAATATGTGGGTACATAGACCGATAAAAAACAGACTGGTTTTTATGTATTTTCAGATAGAAGCCAACCATCTACTACACATGCTAGTTTCCCGGTTACCATGACACACTGAACTGTTTGAGGAAAAGATGTTGCGCAACTACAACTAGATAACGTTCTTTTGATTGGTTTACATTGCACATGTTTAGAGTAACAGGAACCATTGCTGCGGTCGTGATGGAAAGGGACTGCGTATTACGTAATGCATTTCACATGGGACAATTTCAGGGTGAGGAATATGATAAAGCCACATGGATCGTAAAGCTATGTAAATCTTGGTTTTAAACCTCTAGAAGAATGGAGTCGATGATGAGAGGTAGTAAAAATGAAAATACAATTATGGAATCTTTGCAAGAAATGGATTGGGTTACACATATTTTTAATTGTGGTCTGTTTGTAAGTTTAGAGAAAACATCCATAGGTTGTTCACCAGATGGGATGGGTATAATAGATCTTAGAAAGATCAGTGGTGCAGTAGATTCAGTGCAACAAGGTTCTTTCTTTACTGTTGAAAACAATGACTGGATCGTACCAGAGTCGTTCGAGTTTAAAACAAGGGTTTCGGATGTATCATTGAGTTCAGTTATGGGTAGTGTGAACACCGCACCATAATTTGTCAATATTTCTATATCTCCGACACCTATTGACAAAATTCCATTTGATCACATTCTACAAATGATTGCACAACTCGTTTTAACTAAATTAAATTTCTGTGTTTATGTCTATGCAAGTGAGGGTGGTCTTCTATTTTCAGTGTGTTTTTTTCCGAACGGAATTGTGCAACTGGGAAGGGATTATTTGAACGTAGTGGTGGTCTCATGTGTTCAATGGACACATCAAACACAACATAACATTCCTTTACATACAACACGACACGATAAACATTTAATAGAGTCACACCTTCCGTTATGGACAACTATCAATGAATTCATCATAAAAATGGATGTATTTACCCTGATCGTCAAGTGAGGCACGGAACACAAGTTTTATACTCACATTTGAAATGTGGAGTTGATGGTTCCGCTGAGTATACAGCCATAATGAGGTCATCCAGAACTCATTTCGGATGGCAAGCAAAAATAGCAACACAGGTACTGACGACCTTAGTATGTAATGAGTTCATATCCTACAGAATATGGAAAGTATACGAGCATATTGGCAGCAGCCCGGCATACGAATTACTTGAAAATTTCCGAAAGCGAGTTAACAATATTGCGTCGTTTGCCGACTTATTTGCGATGTCTCAAGAGAGATACTGAATTATGCGGATTATTTGGATCATACCGCAACTAACCAAAGCCATGAATATAATGGTAAACGTGACGTATCGCTAGAAATAGTTGGTAATTCGGAAGATGTTGCTGCTGATGATTCAGAAACTGTTTCTAATGAAAGTCTGGAAAATAGGATAGAAACAGGATAAGTTCTTCGTTTGATTGATCTTGCAAAGAATCGGAAACGAAACATTTTTTCAATGAAACTGATGGTAACAAGCTTCGTCGAGATACAGGAGCACATTCTCTACATCCAACTAGAAATCAGCTGTGATGTGCTATTTGCGGTACCACTACACAACGATGTATTGGCAGGAAGTCAAATTATAAGTGTGATAAATGCCATGTACAGCTCTGTGTAACACCCTATAATTCTGATGGAATTAGTTGCTGAGATCTTTGGCACTCAGTTTCACAGCTCAAACCTCCAAACAATAATGAGGAAAACCCGGAGAAAGGAGCATGAAGAATATCATGAAGATGTGTATAACTCATCCGCAACACCATTGGTATAAGCGACGCAACCTTCAAAATAGAATGTACTTTTTTGACAGTTTCTATTTGTCCCAAACAAATTGGGAAAACCCATTTTTTGATGGTGTTGGTGGGTTTGAACAAGATAAACTTGATGACGACCCCTCATTTCGTCTACAATAATTGTCCGTATTGTACAAACTGTACATGAAAAATACAAATTCACAAAAAAAGCAGATCTAACTTCTAAGACCTCCAACAGATACAGATATTCGTTCCCTTTCATCACCAAAAACAAAAATTGAAATTGCACGAGTATTTCTCAAGTTATTGATCAATTTATGCAAATGTCCATACATCCTACAGGTAGGATGTAGAGTTACTGTACTACCAACTGTAGGGATATTATAATAAAGTGGACAGTGTAGAGTCCGAAAAATTTGGATATACACGTAGGCCAATTAGCTCCACCGTGCTGGAACTATGATCAGTTACGAACTCGAGATACAAGAGATATGACACGTTTCCACTATATGAAATAATCTTTCCGTTAATATATTATCTTAATGTCATTTATGGTTTTTGACCATTAACGTGCACACGTGTCCAAATCTAAGACACTTAGTGTTCGCTCATAATTTCTACTCTGTGAGCTTGCTGTCCTATTAACACGGCGACGGGGAAACAAATGGGAAATACGTTCACTCCACTACACTTTTAACACACACTTCTCACCTCTTTCTCTTTGAACACACCTGAGTGTCCCCATTTGCAAATTTCTGTAGCTTTCCTCCTTTTAATTTTCTCCGTTTTCTTTCTACCTCTCCATTCGAACCGCGTGCAGAAAGAAACACCATCATTGTACTCTCATGGAGGCCCGACCAGAATAACTCACCCGGTTCGTCTAATTGCTCCTTCTCCGGTGGCCCTGACATCAAGAAGTTCCTCTTCTTCTTCGAGAATGTGGCTATGCATGGGAAAACCGACGAATAGAAGGTTAAAGAGCTTCTGGTATACCTGGACGGCGATGCCTTCGACCACTATTTCGACACCGTTTTGTTGGATGGAGAAATCGCTCCCGAATCACTTAATTTTGAAAACGTCAAGGATTCCCTCCTAGGACAATTTTAAGACGACGAGGAAGCTCAAGACCTAATTAATCTGTCCATGACATATTACCTCTCTGAGGAGGACCAAATTGGATCCTTGTGAGCAATAAACCGTTGTCTAGAGAACGCCAAGTTCAACAACGAAGCAAAGTTTGGCCTCTTGCGAAAAGGGATCATGTATATTCCGGAACTTGCACGGTTTGAAATCTTCTGCGCTGCTGTGACCGACGTCGATGCCAAGAAGCATGTTTTCAAATTTTACTCTGGTAAGATGGCTTTCAATCCCACCCTGTCATTCCGCAACAAGCAGAACCTCATCCCTGTATCTACCGCTCCGGAGGAAGTGGAACGGACGAGGTTGTTGGTTCGTCCGGACTACAAAGTTGGAAAAATGGAGACGAGGTGGATGCACGCGCCGAACAGGTCATTGGCTTGGCTTTACTGATGATAATTCGCAGACCGGGAGCGGAAAAGATTGATAAAGATCAAACCTGTCCCAACTTCCGAAAGCACGATCACTCAGCCAACCGTTGCAACGAGAACCCACATCGTGACACAAGCTGCCCATGATGCCACAAGATGGGAAATTCGGAATCTACTTGCTGGTTCTCTACCGACATATCTGGAAGAAAGGTAGAGTTCGAAGATGCAAAAACCTCTGATACAGGACCTCCGTCATCAACACAAAAGGTAATCATCACTATGGAGGACGACACCGCACCAGAGACCGTTCTTGCGACAAAGAAAACCGTCGACGGTCAAGCACTAATCAAGAAGCCTCGTAATGATGAAGCATATCCACTGGCTCAACTCTTCCACTGCAAGGATGTAACATTAGTCACTTCCGCTGTCCAACCTCGTAAGAAGAGAACTTCTCCTGGGGAAATAAAATTGCAACGAAGCTCGAACAAGGAGCTCTTAAAACTGGTCCCCAAGTAAGACGTTGTAGACGCCTTGGATAATGTCCATTCAGGATTGTCATTCAGCCAGCTTCTCCGCAGCGATGCAGAAGGGACCAAAAAGAACCTCAATTGGGTACTCTCCAAGTAAAGAGCAACTCGCCCAGCGAATGTTGTCAAGCTCTCTAAGGGTCAATCGAGCTAGGTGTTGAAGTCCGTTTACTCAAAGATATACGGTAACAAAAAGTGGGATCTTTTGGAATCAGGAGTCGTCCCAAATATCCTATCCGCAGAAATGGTTAAGGAACTCTCTCTCACGCCTACTCACACATCTAAAGGAATGATGGTTGCGAACAGGGTTCGTTGTGCAACACTGGGGTCGATCAAAGCAGTCCCAATCGCTTTCGCCCACAGTATATGTGACATCTCCGTCGCGCTAGAATTCTTAGTTGTTGATGGATCTCATTTCGAGGTCATTATAGGCACCCCATCACTCGAGAGTCTCTCAGTCGATATCGATCTGGGGAACCAAGTATTTCGCCTCAGAATCGGTCTCAAGACCATAGAAATACCACTAGAGCTAGAAAATGTTAGTCACAAGATTGTCAGCAGCGGAACATACAGCGAAGACTTCAAATCAGACTCGGAAGCGATTACCGAGAGCTCTCTTCAGAAGAAGAAGCGAACGAGGACCAAGATAATGAGCTTGTTCTATACATCCGCGAAGATGTCGTCTTGCCTATGTTGGACCTTTCTCCATCCAATTCCGACACGACGGGGGATGATACCCTTGATGATGAAGATATACACGTACTCCGAGCTAAATTGGCACATCGAAGTGAAAACGAAGCAGGGAATATATAAAGGTGTCTACGGGAATGCGACATAAACTCCTTGACCCTAGATGACCAACGCCCCGCAAGTGTCCCTGTTAGTCACTGCTTCGAATTTCTCAAACCTGAGCCAATACATCTACCTTCACGTCATTTAACCCCCAGGCATAATGATATTGCTCGAAAGGAACTGGAAAAGATGCTGGCTGCCGGAGTGATAAAGCCCTGTTCCTCTCCATGGTCATTCCCTGTTGTCATTTCCAACAAAAAATGGCAAGCCTCTGTTTTTTGTGGACTGTGGTTTGGTTAATGAAGCCATGAAGCCCGACCGTGGGCCACTACATAAAATACAGGAGATATTCGACGACTTTAAAGGTAGCCAGATCTTCACCATCATCGATCTCTTCACTGTGTATTGGCAAGTGCAGATGGCGAAGGATTGTAAGGAGAAGACAAACTTTGTCTGCCGTTTTGGTACTTTCTAATTCAACATTATGCCTTTCGGGTTAATGAATGCTCCATCCACATTTCAGAGGATGATGGACAATATCTTTGCAGGAAGTCAACTCGTCCGTGTTTATCTGGATGACGTAGTAGTCTTCTCAAAAACCATAGCTGAGCATATCGATCACCTCAATCAAATATTCAGCCTAATCGCCAAGAACTGTCTAAAGATAAATATCTCCAAGTGCTGTTTTACCCAGCCGGAAGTTGAACTCTTGGGGCATGTTGTGAATAGGGAAGGAATTGCAGTGGTCCCAAAGAAAGTTGAAGCCATCAGTTCAGCGACCATGCTACGAACCATGACAGAGCTGAGAAGGTTTCTTGGTATTGCTAGTTACTACCGATGCTTTATTAAGGATTTCGCTAACATATCCTCGGTACTGTACGGTGGTAAACCTGGAAACCATCCTATGGCCTGGACCGAAGAAATGGATGTGATCTTCAAAGAGCTGAAGGTGGCCCTAACCACCCACAGTTATTTCTTTACCGGAATTTGACCAACCCTTCGTCGCCGAGACCGATGACTCATCTGTGGCATTTGGAGAAGTGCTAGCACAGAAGCAGAAAGATGGTTGCATTGATTTGATCGAATTCGCTGGCCGCACAATGATCACCAGTGAACGCAATTACAGCACGTTGGAACGCGAGGCCCTTCCTGTTATATTTGCACTGAAGAAATTTTGCGTCTACCTATTGTCCGTGCAACGCTTCACCCCCATAATTTATCACCAAGCTCTGCGCTATGCATTTCAGAAGAATGACATACACGGTCACCTTGCCCGTTGGATTTACTTCCTCGCAGAATACGAGTTCAATGTAGAGTACCGTGCTGGGTCTTCTAAACAAGTTGCTTACTACTTGTCTCGCTTCGGTACAGACCCACCCATCTTCCGTGGGGAGGACGAAGAGGACCTCCTTGCTACCATAGTAGACACGGGTTCGAACAAGGAACGACGGGATTTGGAACCCTTGTTTGAGAAAATATCTTCTTATTTGCGTGGTTACCCGATCCAGATAGGTTGGCCTTTAGACGACGAGCCTCCCCGACACAAAATTTGACGGATGGCCAAGAACAACATGAATTGGGACGAAAAACTCTTCCGTCGCAACGGCAAAGTTCCTCGTCTAAAGGCTCTTATTTACAGCCGGTTTGCAATTCTCCGCGCCTACCACAACTACATTGGTCATTGGGATGTAAATAAAACGAATAGATTTATCACTTCGTGCTTATGGTGGCCGACCGTTCATCGTGATATCCATGGACATGTACAAGACTGTAAGGGTTGCCAACACGCGAAACCTGTCCCCATATACCTCTCCGATATGTAATTCCCATTCACCAACCTATTCTCCACCTTCTCCATCGATTTCGCCAGACCTTTCCCTGCCTCAGCCTCAGGGGACAGATTCATATTGGTATGTGTCGATGATCTTACCTTCTGGCTGATCACCAAGGCTACTACTAACGACATCGCCAAAGTTGTCAGGAATTTCGTGAGGGACGACATCATGCACCCCTTAGGTCCCCCAAGAACCATAGTAAGCGACGATGCCGCCTGTTTCACGGTTACCCCTCTCTCCGGCTTCATGGCTGATAATGGGATCGAATGGAAGATAGTCCTTGCCTATGCTCCCATGTCCAACGGACGAGGGGAGCGTATGGTGGGAACGATTAAGAAGGGGATCAAGAAAACCGTCGTCGGTAAGGGACAGGACTGGGCGGATTCCATCCATGGCTTACTTTACGGTTACCCCCGCCGCCCACTTCTAGGAGGCTCTTCCCCTTCGAAATACTCTACGGAGTCCAACCCCAAATGCACTAGTCTCAACAGGATGTTTACCAACCCCTCAGCATTGAAACCCGTCAAATAGAGCTCTTGGCCGTAAATACCATTCGTTCCAAGCGCGTTTCTGACCAGGAAGCAGACCATTTTTGTGCGGAGATCCCACATAACCATGAGTTTACAGTTGGGGACCTCGTCCTCGTCTCTCATGGTCCGACAATGAACAAGACCATGAAATGGCCTGAATTCAATTCACCGTACTATGGACCCTGTACCACCATAGTCGCTTCGCATCTCCGATACGCGTTAAACTATTCACATGGTTGGATTGATCGGAAGCCCATCGACGCTCCACGTTTCATTGGATACACGAGACCTATAGTGGAAGCTACTCATGAGTATTAGGTACCAAAAAGACATAAATTGGGTTGCGC
The DNA here is from genome assembly GCA_032358235.1 of Odonthalia washingtoniensis. Lineage (NCBI taxonomy): Eukaryota > Rhodophyta > Florideophyceae > Ceramiales > Rhodomelaceae > Odonthalia > Odonthalia washingtoniensis. Next base: position 16,081 of record JAULBU010057026.1, on the reverse strand, counting down.
ATGCATCATTATTTCACTCTACTCGATAAAAGCTTCTTCTGGTATATTAAACTGCTCCTAAAAATAAAAAAGAAGCATTCTACTGGTATATAAAACACCTTTTAAAAATATCAATTATGTATGGTACACTAAAAAAGCTTCACTTCTTATTCACTCCTCTTCATTCTTCAAGTCCCCCGCTCAACTTATTTGCTGTCTGCTTGGTACGCGCCATCGAAGGGTCGCTAGCAGCTCCACTAAGGAATCAGTTAGCAGACGACTCAACCTGCTAGATGCGCACCTGCAGCGCGTGCGAATGGGTTATATGCACGGTAAGGGTATATGAATGCACCGCAAGTTGTTGTATTCGTGGTGGTAGTATGGGTTGTAACGCGGATAAACGTGAACGAAGGTTGAAAATTTCTGGATTTGCAGGTTATGGGAGTAAAATGTTTTCAGTGAGAACCTCCTCCTGGAGACTATTTTAGGAAAGGGGTAGTGTAGAGTCCGAAAAATTTGGATATACACGTAGGCCAATTAGCTCCCCCGTGCTGGAACTATGATCAGTTACGAGCTCGAGATACAAGAGATATGATACGTTCTCGCTATAGGAAATAATCTTTCCATTAAGATATAATCATAATGTAATTTATGGTTTATAACCATTAACGTGCACACGTGTCCAAATCTAGGACACTTAGTGTTCGCTCATAATTTCTACTCTGTGAGCTTGCTGTCCTATTAATACGGCGACAACGAAACAAATGGGAAATACGTTCACTCCACTACACTTTTAACACACACTCCTGACCCCCTTTCTATTTGGACGCACCTGAGTGTCCCCATTTGTAAAATACTGTAGCTTTCCTCCTTTTAATTCTCTCCCTTTTCTTCCTCCCCACCATCCGAACATCGTGCAGGAAGACACGCCATCAGACAAGTTGTGCGTTTGAGCTTAATGGTCTTAACATGAGCTCTATCTGGTTGAAAAACAGCTTGAACAAATCCGGTATCCAGAACATCGCGAAACGATGAAAATATATCCTCAGTGGCATTTAACATGAACTGGTCAATCGATGGAATAATTGGTATACATACAAGGTTAGCCTCATCATCTTTTTGGGCATAAATAGCTGATATATGTACCGAACGTATCCTTTAAGTAGATTGAGACCTCAAAAAACTGTGGATTGTTTCTGCAAACAACTTGGATGTAAGTTTTTGTAGATTGGTGTTCCAGTTGTTTTTCAAGTACTCATCCACTTGTTCTTGAGGGATCACTGCTTGAAGAGCATCTCGATGTCCACCAACCGTATTGAAAACTTCCGCCTTCAAGTTACACGAGAATCGTTAACAAATTACTCTTTTCTGATAAGATTATTGGCATAGACCTTGTGACATCATGACCCATGGAATGAATGATAAATAAACTTATATCAACTGAACACGATGACCGGCCCATTTTCGAAGCGATATGATCAAATATCTTAACAATTTCATCCGATCCTTGGGATGTATGAGATTAAATTTAACGTCGATTATATCGTACTCGAATCGCAAACTCTCGTGCAGCTCTTAAAACACACCTTTCTACATCTCCCGCTCACTTTTGTCCGTCTGCCGTGTCTGAAGGTGATACATTTCCATCAGAATGTATTGTGTGAAGGATGATGAGTAAGCATTCTTCGTCTTTGTTTGAGTTAGACGCTTTGAATGTTTTTATCGGATGCATCAGGGACGACTTTATGTTGATGTTGACGATGACGGTGATGAATTTGGGAATGACATGAATGACGGTTCTGCTAATGTGAACAGTGAGAACCTAAATAATGTTGTTCTACACGAGAATGAGCATGAAGACGACGATAAGGTTACATTCGATGATAGCCAGTACGATGATAATGATGATAATGATGAGTTTCTGGATGGAGACCAACATAAAAATGATTCTGTTGATTGATGGAAAGACGACTTCAGCGCTAACTAGCCACCGTATGACGATAAAATGTATCTTGTGTCTTTCTGAGTTGATGTGGATGTGGATGTTGATGTTGAAAACAAGAAAATAATTTTGTTGAAATTCGCGGCGGTATTTAATACCACAGCGCATTTCGGTATTCAAAGCTTTCAATTCGTATAATTTGACACATGTAACTGTTTTTAAACACTGGTTGGTCAATGTCTACTTCACTGTAAATCACAGAAATGTTTCTCATTGTTCAGGATTTGTATAAAATTAAATTTCAATTAAATTTCATTTGCACTCGTGTAAATATTTTGCAAGCAGTGATGCGTCAATTTTTACTGTACACAACAGAACGTTTTTTACAAATTCGTGACCGCCTTCGACAAGCTCGAGAAAAGAAGCTCCCTCCATCCCTTCTTCAGTAACGTATATCAACAACGAAAAAAGTGATATCGGAAGCATCCATCTAGTTGTTCATCTCTTCCAAACATCCATGGAGCTGGATGGTACTATTTTTTGCATCATTTGCATTTCCGTCTCTTTTATTTTTGTGCTACATCCCGATGCGTCATTGAAACATTCAAAATTGAAGCCCCCATCGCCATTGGATGCAGACGCAGACACGCTATAAATAGTCACTGTTACAGTTGATACAACAGCGTGAGTCGAAGATGGTAACACATTATTGTAATCTTCTGCAATCAACTCATTACCTGTAGTTCGGGTAATCAAAAATTGGAGAGCAGAATGAGTTCTGAACTGTCGATTTGGTGATTAAATGAATGTGTCCGAAGAGGAACAATGTATAAAATAATTTATTATAGATAATACTAAAGACGACGTGATACTGGAGAAGTTGTGGGCGACTGAAGGAATTGGCTGACCAATGTTGGATGAATTGTCTGTGTTGCGTTCGTTTGTGTTAGTTAGAACAGTACAAACACATACAAACTCGAAGGGTAAACTTGTTGCTTTATCCAACAGACGATCTGATGCACAGAATTGTAAATGGTAAAATCCTCTTATTTGAGGTTGCGCGTTGCTTCTTGGTTGAGAGATGTATATTGAGTCGATGATGAATTGTGGGGATGTTGAATTGAGGTGGTGAGATGATAATGAATTCAGGTGATGATATTATTGTTGGTACTGATTATGTTGATGAGTATGATAATGTTGATATCACGAGATGATTGATGATTTGAGGAGATGATATTATTGTTGATAATGATTATGTTGATGAGTATGATAACGTCGATATTATGAAATGATTGAGACGAGTGCTTGCTAGTCTGATGTCAAGGGCAAGTTGATAATCGAGTTTGGAAAGATGATACGGTAATAAGTTGTCCTGGTAATGAATGCATATGAAATATACTTGATATATGTTTATTATAATGAAGATATCAGAAGTATAGTCATGAGAGAGGAGAAACATGTAAGAATAAATTTTCTTCATATTTTAAGAATGAAGATTACCATCAAATGTAAGTACTTTAAATTCGTTCAATTTGACAGGTGTAACCGTTTTGGAAACACTGGTCGGTCAATGCCTACTTTACTGTAAACCACCTTCATTAATATAATCGTTTCTTAAATTCTCTTTGTAAACTATCCAAAATAACAAACAATACATTCATTGATAATAATGATTTCATTACTATTTGGAAACTTGCCATGGCGAAAGAATATTTTGGTCACAATTTATAATGTGTACACATTGAAAACAGATACAAGCTTTAATTTAATTTATTGGTCCTGAGTGATAGAAACGTTGCTCAGTTAACAATAGAAATGGAAATTAAAAAGTTAAAAATAATTCGACTGATTTTTCCATCCCATTTTTCTTCTTCATTTTTATTGATACAATAGAACCATTTTTAATGCCATGTCGCATCAAAAGTATTGCTGAGGTCCTCAGCAACACTTTTATTGCTACATAGAAATAAAAATGGAGCAATTCTGTGATGAGCCGGAACGTTCCATCTCGCAAGGACTACTTCCTCGACGTGTGAGGATACTGTATTCATGCAATTTTCTCGGAGAGAGATCTAAATCCGTAAAGATCTCTTCTCCTAGTGGAAGACTCTCTTTCTGAGTTGACGTTCTCGTTCCGTGCAAAATGCTAATTTGTTTCTCAAAAATGCTCTGCCCTTCCCTTTGCAGGTATTGGCTTTTTATATCCTTATTTATAGGGCAAACCAGCGTCTCTTTTTGCCTCCAGCATCCTGGTGACTTCGATCTAGATGACACAATTTCCTTGAACACGTGTACAGACTATTTTTCTAACACGTGTAGAACTTCTCATGTGCATACTAGAACCTGTCCCCTGTGCCTTTGACGTGTCATCCAGACCTAACTAATAAATTCGTACCTTACTGTGTGTCCCCTTATATGTCATATGTAGTGTGACACGACAGTTTACAATGATTCGATATTTTTTTCAGGATATTTTTTCGTGTGTAACTTTCTGCGTATTTCAGCTACTTCGCGCTAAAACATGCTACACGCCCCCTCCGAACGAAGCGCTGTTAGTTTTTAGTCGCATATGTATTTTTCCCATTTTTTCATTTCCCAAAGAAAACACATCTGCGCTGCTTTTTACAATCGACCAGCTATTTTTTCAAACACGCCTGCGCCGCTTTCTGCGATAATTCATCTTTTCTCTTCCTTAGAAACACGTGGACGAGGAGCGGAAAATCTTCTATAAGATTTTGAAATGGTTTCCATGCGCTATCATCCGTCTCAAAACCTTTCCAATGTACTTGCGCCTCGTACCGCTTCTCTTCGACTTCGTACCGTAAGTCGGTTAGCTTATGAACCAAGTATCCCTGTTATGTGTGAACTACGTGTAAAAGCATTTCATCGGTCACCTCACGTTTAGCTTCATGCTATAAGCGTATGCGACTTGCGTGCACAACCATGGTTCTTATATCCCGCATATCCTCTACTTAATACAGGAACTCTGATAAAACCACCGTCACTCTTCGGGGCCCACGCCATCGCAATGATTTTTCTCTCCAGTCATGAATTCCCTTTTGCTACCAATACGTAATCCCCAACAACAACATTAAGTGCGTGTACTTCTCTCCTTTTCTGTCTTACATCTCGCATCGTCTGTAGTCTTTTGTTCGCACTACTGCTGGCTTATTTGTGTATCTGGTCTATCACTTCTCTCAATTTTCCAATACAATTGACCACCGACTCTGGGTCCCAGAGAATTTTCCAGATAGGAACGATAGTTGTTCTTGTCGTTGGTCCATATGGGTTTTTTCCATATCCTCGTGCGGCACTTGCGTTATCATGGCTGACCAAAAAGCAAGCGAAGCATCAGTATACAGACAAAACCTTTTTGTGTCATCTGGATGTGCTAGTACCACGGAGTTTTCCAACGCACTTTTATATTATTCGAACACCTCGACATGTTGCTTTCCCCAACCGACATCCACCAAATCTATCTTCTCTGCAGCTCTCTTCGTGAATTTATCGTTGCCATTTTCATATACTTTTTTCAAAATCAACTGCAACGGAGCTATCTTCGTTGAGAAAAAAGTAATCGCCATGCGCATACAATTCAACGCACATTCGAACTGTTGAAGTTTCGATCACTTTCTTGGTACCTCCATCTGTTTTAGACTTTGCGTCCTGCGTGGGTCAAAATGCACACCATCCTCAGAGATGAATCTCCCACACAATACTACTTATTTTGCTATAAGTTGGCATTTTCAGGCTGAAGTTTCAGGTTGTGTTCCTGGCACTTTCTGAAGAACCTTCCAGGTTGTATATCAACTTATTCTCCAACTTAGCGTACATCAACAAGTCGTCCAGCCATACAATCATTTGGTTTTCTAAATCGCCCAACATGCTCTGAATACTCGCCTGTATGTGCGCCACCGCATTTGTTGTGCCGTGAAGTACCTGTGTCGTTGTATAAACACCTTCGGGCGTTAGAGATGACGGCTAGTCTTTAGATGTTTTGTCTAAATCAAGCTGCCAATAGCCATGACTAAAATCGAACGTCGCGAACAATTTGGACCCCGGCCACCAGATGTAATTACATATCAATACGCGGCATTGGCCATGTCGTCGGAATTGTAAATTTGTTGACTGGTAGCAGGTCTACCGTGAACCTAAAGTTGGCGGGCCCATCCTTTGGCACAATTAAAGGTGCCGAGCACCATGTTGCGTTTGGGTTTCTGTATGCATGACTATTCTCCTCCAACTAATTTACAAATTCTTTCAAAAACTCCCTTTATTCTGATGGATATTTCCATACTTTTACACTTGTCGGTATTGCGTCATCTTTCAATTGAATCTTCATTGGCGGGAGTCACGCGAGTTTTCCCGCGTCAAGAGATACTCGCCAAATGTCATGGTTTTGTGATACTATCTTTCGCATCTTATTTGCTCCCGTTTTGGACATCCATTTCTCACTTGCTTTTGTGATCAATTCTTCAAACGTGTGCTCTACTGCTACCTTGTCGTCTTCTGCAGTTGGATATCTTAGGAGTTGCCGATCAACGATTGGATCATCATAAACTTCGCCATAGGCGACTGGTACTATTTTGTGTTCCTTTTCGAGCGTGTACAATTGTTTTAAAATGATCCTCGATAATTTTCCACCACCTTCGCACGACGGCTCCACTGTAGATATTATGGAAGACGTCACTGACGGTTTGCAAATGTTCTATTGCATGGAATCCTAGTGATTTAATCAGTGGGAGTCCTAAAATTACCTCGTATATTTTGTTTTCGCATACTAACAATAGGACGTCTCTTAATTTTAAGGGACCATCCGATAACTTTAGTTCTTCACTCAACTTGGATTTACAATTTATCTTCACACTCATTCCCTCACCTTGTACTGCCATTTATATTTGAAATTGTTTATCTAACGTATGCACCGGTACGAAGGTACGTGCCTTGTACAATGCTTTTAGCAAGGATGCATGTAGGACATTATCATCAGAGCCAATATACGGCAGTGAAACACGTTTTACACCCATTCCAAAATCCCCTTCAAAACATCCTTCTGTCGCCTTCGTCTTGAACGCCTTCTTAGTAAATCCGCCTCTGCGCATCTGGCGTCGTCCGCCGTTTTGTTTACGGGCGTCGGATTTGCTTTGATAAAGCTCATTTTTCTGTCCGGGAGTTATGTTAGTACAATGTTTTAGGTAGTGCTTTCCGCCGCACTTTGTGTTCCAACAGTCCGACAACGGTTTACTTTTGCTTCCTTGAGAGTATTTCTAGCTACTAACGGTACTCGAATAACTTCCAGTCTTTCAACCTGTATCTTAATACTGCTATGAGTGCGTTACCGATGTCATTCCCGTCTTTATACCTCGTTCATCCTCAAACTCGGCGTAATGTACGGCTCTCATTGACACGTGTTTGAGGAATCCTTTCCACTCTTTTTTCAAACTTGAATGTGAGAACTATAGGTCATCTCTGACCCTTTTTGAAGGGCGGTAGGTTTCAGTGCACTTAATATATGATTAATTGCCACTTTGAGTTTATCTTGTGTGACCCACATCAGACCGTTTCTTCTCAATAGCTTGGTGTAGTCTGAGAATAAGATAAGCACCCGCTGTCCGGTATACTTTTCTCCCATTTTTATGCTTTCAATTTTCCACACTAACGTATCGACTTCGCTTAAAACCCAAGTTCATTTTCTTGCGTCGACATGTCCTTCTAGCCATGCTTGAAGTATTGCATCGTCTATCTGGATTGAATTGATTACCTCTTCACCAGCTTCTCTAGATACACTAGATCCGCCAATAGACCTTTTTCTATGGAGAAAGTTAGGGATACTGGTACGGGGTTCGTGCCTTTTTGTTGGTCACGCTTTTTGAGGGTCCGCAAGTATGAATTTCGTTTTATAATAAAACTTCTAATGTTCTCCGTACCGAGCGATGCCAACTCTAGATTTCTTAATGGATCCACTAATGGTATTGCCTTTGCCGCCAATTCCTATCTTGCTATTTGTCCGTCCATTATATAAAAAGGTTCTGTGAAAGTAGATCGTCGTCACGATTACGTGTCTCAATTTGAACTTTAGATCAATATATCTAATTCGAATTGTGGTGAGCCGGAACCTCCCAGCTCGCAGGGACTACTTCCTCGACGTGTGAGGATACTGGATTCCTGCAATTTTCTCGTAGAGAGAACTAATCCGTAAAGGTCTCTTATCCTTGTCATCTGTAGTGTGACACGACAGTTTACAGTGATTCGTTAGTTTTTTCAGGTTCTTTTTTCTTTTGTAGTTTTCTGCTTATTTTTCGCCGCTTGGTGCTAAAATATTGTACAAATTCACCGTATTTTTCCATGCACTGTTGATGTATTTGAAACCCAATTCTACCGAAGTACGAAGTGTGTTCATTTTTTTGTTGGACGTATTGTTTCATTTTACTCAAATCAGCTCCCTAATATGATATTTGCAAATAAGAACGCAAACCATACGCACTATCACCATAATATTAAAATTGACTTCCATCCATGAACAATGATGTCTCAAGTACCGTTTCTATATCAGAATCCCGAAAAGATTCATGTCGTGCCGGCATGACTACAACGGTCCAATAGATGGAATATAACTATATCTGTTAGGCTAAGCGATTGGAACTTCACGCCATTGCTTCTTTTGTGACCTTAGTTGCTATTTGGCAAGCACCTTCTGGATGTACAATAAATATAATTGTTCCATAAATGAATCCTACGCAACTGTGGCGAGGAGCCCCCCCTTTTAAAATCGAATCTGCGCAAAGTTCAGACCTCGTCCGACAAATCCATCTCGAAACTCAGTGATTAGACTACCATAATTTGAATTAAAATATTGTAAACACTTGTAGAACATTTCATTCAGAACCCCCATAGTCTTTCCGAACTCTAACTCCAAAGTGGACCATCGGTTTGCAGTACCCAACCTTCGACACATCAAACAAAAGGAAAATGCAATATCTGCTGGTACCGTCGTCTTTTCGTAGCGTTCATTGTTTTTGGGCACTCAAAGATTTATTACATCTTAAGTATGTCTCCTTTTTTGATTCTAACATTATTCAAGGTCAAGATCGTGACAAATTTTCTGAATACGTTAACCTCCGAGTCTTCTGGGGAATCCAACATTGCTTTGAGAGAGTCATGGTTTGCCATGTGGTGAGAAAAAGAGCTCGCTTGTCGTCACTATTGTACCATCGGCGTAATACTCGTTTTGCTTCTTCGTATGATCTGCATTCTGCAGAGTTCGACGCGTAATAACTCAACGCATCTCCCTTGAGCATCATTAACACGGCCTTAAATTGTTCTTCTTCATTTACTTCACACATTGAAGAGAGTGTTTCGAAGATGCTTATTGTGTTATTCAGATCTTTGTTCCAGCTTCCTGTAAATGCATCTTTTCCTACAAACGCGCGCATCAGTCTTGTAATACCGAGTCCCTTTTTCCTGTTATCTTGGTCACCATTCCTGCTGTAGCCTCCCAACCCTCCTTGTCGCGAATAAGTCCCTTGCCGCGGATTGCTTGGCTCCCGATCATCTCTTCTTCCCTGATCTTCGCTGCCTTGCCTCTTCTGTTCTTCCAACCTTTCCTCGTTCCCAGATTCATCGCTTTCGTCGCTTGGTGGTCCATCACTCGGCGCTCCTGGGTTTGATCTTGCCTGATTCTCTTTAGCATGCGCGGGATGGTTGTGTATGGCGGTTCTGCGGTCTGGGTGTATGTAATGCTTCAGATTTGGCTCATGTAATCTCGGTATTTGGTCTTCCTCTTTTCTTATTAATTCCGTCTTCATGTTGTCTTCTCTTGTTCTTCTTTATCCATCTGCTCCCACTTCCTTTCTCTGGCTTCCACTTTTTCAGATTCCATCTGCTCCTTTTTTGTCTTCCTTTCATCTGCCTTCTAGTGAATTTTCAGCTCTGTCAATTGGTGCTTTTCTTGTTTCGTCCTCTCCGCCTTTACTACATATCTTGGTGCTGGGAAATTCTCGTCTCGGTTGAGAACGTCGATCAGATGGTTTGACATATGGATTTTTCGGCTGGTCCCTATGTAGATACCATTATCTCTTAGGTATTTACACCATATGGAGAGTGCTTCCCGATCACACAGATTTATTGTTTTGGGACGAAAATCTGTGATGAAGTCCTGCCATAAGTAGCCGCTACTCGCGATGTGAGTCGTAAACCTGGTACGGTGAAGTACCTTCACGGTCTGGATTTTCTGAAGGCGGGTCACCACCTCCCGATGTAATTCGTGGGAATTACAACAAAAGTGGAGTAGACGCTCTCGCTATATCACTGGTTATTACCCTGCGGTAGGCTGTGTTAGTTTTAGTTGACAGTCCAACTTCGGTCCGGTTATACTTCTGGAATATCGATGAGAAACGAAATTAATTATTCAAGTGTCAAAATGTGTCTGTATCAGTTTATTTTTTCTTCGTCCACGATGATGGAAAAGTATGTATATAAGAAATTTGGGATTGGAATAATTCAAATCGATATCGCTCAAACTACATATAAACGTGTAATAATATTGTGCTGAGATCGTTATTCGATCTACAGTAAATTTTATTTTTAATTTACCACGTGTACCAAAATATCATTCGGTAATTGAATGAAATGATGTGTCGCCTGACAGTCAGTACAGCACACCGTAATTTTGTACAGCACACCGTAATTTTTGTAGTAGGGTATGACAATTCCTTATACGATCGCCCTGTTTGTCTGTTGTTCTCTTTTACTTTCCTTGATTGTTCGCGGTTATTGTTATTTCCGCGGTGCACTCCTCTTCGTGCCTCTCATCTTCCTATGCGTAACCATTTCACCGTCATCGCTGTCATCTACATTCATCATTGACAATCGTCACCACTTCCCGATGTACGTATCGCCATCATCATTAATCACGCACCGCCATCATCGTTATCATCTACATTCATGATTAATCTGCACCGCCATCATCATGCGAATCACACATCATCGTCTTCCCTAATCACGCACCATCATCTTCATTATCACGCACCACCGTCCGTCACTATCACTCACCATTGTCATCATTATCACGCACCATCGTCCATCACTATCACGCACCATCATCCCCATGCGTGTCGCACGAACGGAAGTATTCGATGTTACTAACATTGACAGTGATACTGGCTTAGTTGGGTCTATTGATATGTGGGATTCTCTGAATAGGAGGTAGATAAATGATTGGGCCTTGTAGATCCTTCTTCCCTTCTTAACATACACACCCTTTTTAACACTCTTCAACGTTTGATCACATGAGGCCTGAAGGCAGTGATAAACTAGGTCAATAAGTCTTCCCCGGCTAACTCTATCTCCTCGTATGCATCCTGTAACTACTCCCCATTCTATGTAGCTATTAGTCGTATTTTTCTCGTTCAGCCTCCGACGAATGGGTCGAAATTGGGTCGGGGTCGTACGATATATTGAGGTAGGACTCTTCATCCATCGGTGCGTCCGACCGACCTGTGGTGTTTGGGGGTTTTATGGAAGTGTTGGGATCCGAGTGGGAGGTCGGCATTGTTGAAGGAGAGTTAGGCTCGAGTCGGATATTCTGTGGTTCGTTCGTATTCATATGTGCTTCCTCCTGTGGCGTGAGAAAGGAGTCGGGTGGGGGGTATGTCGGAGGGCTCATCGGGAGAGCTTTGAAAGGTGATGGTGTGGAAGTGAGAGGCGTCCGTTCAGGAGTAACTCCTTGAATTCTGGCAGAAGACCATTTACCTTGATCAAATGATTGTTCCATGTTCTTGCTTGTGTTACCTCTAGGCGTCGGCTGAATAATTCTTTTGCTAGCGAAAGTTTGAAATGTCGAAACGGGCCGTAAGCCTGAGGGACACTGAGCAAGGTTGCTCTTTATTAAGTTCCGAGCATCTGGAGTAGGGAAGTCTGAATGTAATAAAGAGGGAAATGGCATTATAGAGCTGGTTAATTAACGTATTTCAGTGGTACCACGGTTACTTAAAGCATAGTTTGATTTCCACCCTGGTGCGATGAAATACAGTGCTGAGACGTGAAATATAAGGGCACGTTAATGTACTTCCTTTGTTCTTGGTTCGCATCCAGGACGATCAGATGCACGTGGTTGATGCGTGGAGATCTCTTCCGTCTACAGTTGATTTTGTTCAAACTTAGTGCGTGTGGTTGAGTATAGTTTTCTCCTTCAGGTTGTGTTAATCAGTTAGGCGCTGTCGTCCAACATTAATCATATTACAGGATCCTGTCTTCCTCCTCTTCCACCTTCCCTCTCGTCCCTCCTCGCTCGCCTTTCTCCGGCAGTTTGTATCTCACAAACCGGTTCCCTACATTCGAATCGAAAGTACGAATCGATAAATAAAGTCAACCCTCCACGACCAAATGATACTGAATTCCTAGCAAGCTATTAACCAGGTGGAAAACCAGTTCTGCGAGGAAAATAGTTCCACCGGACCTAGCAGTGCCTGCGTACTCCTTGAAGAATACCAGGTCAATTGAATCCTTGGTAGAACATATGGTGAAAAAGCGAGGAAGGAAACCAAGAAACCTCGCTCTAACAAGAGTAGAGGAAGGGGAGACTACAAAAGAAGCACCTGTGACCCGAATGGATGAGGGGAGGCAAGGGTTTCTTCGCGTTTTACGAAGACCATAATGCCAACACTATACATAGCAGAGATGAGGTGACGCGAGCGGTTATCAAGCTCAAAGAGAAGCACCCCAAGCCCTCCTTACTGTTGAAGATCTAGCCATGGTTTTGATGATGGAAGAAGAGGAAGTAGATGCATATGCCTACAAGGGCGATAGGGCAAGATCGGTGACAGAGGATGATGATTATTGTGCAAGCATTGCACTGATGGCGAAGGAGACCTCCTCCGAACTTGAAGCATCGCTGTCCAACAGTGCCCTTATGCACAGTGGAACGTATAAGGGATATATGGATACCGCCCTCGCAACCATGAACGAACATCTTAAGGGTTACGATATTAATATCTTCAAATGCGTGACTATCATCACGGGAGCTAACCGAAGATCGATCATGTGCGAGAGCCAATATAAGGCGTACGAGAGGGAGTTCGGGAGTCGAGTACCTATACGGCCACCAGGGAAGAGAGGCGTCAAAGGCATTGGGGAGTACGGTACTGTCATCGGGGAGGAACTAATTCAAATCCCGTTTGTTGACCTCGGAATCGTGATCGATGTGAACTTCACCATCCTGAAGGAGGATTGCCCCTCCCTCTTGTCAAACGGAGACATGGCCGAGAATCATCTCGACATATATCTCCAGGGTAAGTATTTGTACATTGGTATGAAAAAGTAGCCGTTGACCTCCGAAAACTACCTGTTCACCGACAATTGGAACTCGTACACAATGCCCTTTTCCCTCTTCACTGAGGATGAAATTATAGAAATACACAGACGTTTTGGACACCCATCGATTAGGGTAACGCACAAACTTCTAACCAGGGCTTCCGATGGCAGGAAACTCGAAAGTAGGATCGAAGTAGAGCTCGATAATATTGCGGCGTATTGCAAGGTATGCCAGCGGAACTCCTCACCACCAAGAAGGTTCAGGCTATCATTTTGTACAGACGATTTCCGATCAATAATCAGGTGGTGGTTGATACTATGTTCATGAACGGTCGTGTCGTGATCCATTTGGTAGACGAATCGATCCACTTCTCCGCCGCTGCCCTTTCTCAGAATCCAGTCGTCCGATGAAATCTGGAAATGTATAACCAGATTATGGTTCCTAACATACATGGGACCACCCGATTACTTGATGGTGGACCAAGGATCTGCCTACATGTCAAAGGAAATGAAGAAAACATTAGAAGCACAGGGTATAGTATTAGAAGAAGCCCTATAGAAACCCAGGCTCTATATGAATTGTTGAAAGATACCATGACCCATTGAGCACCGCTTTCACAAAAATCATTCAAAGTCTCAGAAAGGATGTGGCAGATGATTCTGATTGTCTTCGTATGGCAGTATTCGCGGTGAACTCAACAATGGGACCTGAAGGCCTTTGTCCAATGTTATTACTATTCGGGGCCCTCCCCTACCTGCCAGAACTTCCCCTTCCTCGCGACAAATCGAAAGACAACAAGCGATGGAGCAAGCCAAACATGAGGTGGAAGAGGAACAGTCAAGGAGACGATTCGCATTTGCACTCCGTCATCCAGACAGCCCGTTAGCAAAGGAGATATCCAAGAGACTCTGTTATTTACCTCCTGGATCATCCGTTCTTGTATTCGGAATGAAGACCAAGGCGCGGGGGACCATTTAAGTTTGTGTCAGTAGATGGCTAGACGGCCGTTATCCAGATTTCACGAGGAAGGAAGATATTTCGTACCACGTGCGTTAAACCTTGGGTAGCCTCTAAGCTTAGAGTAGACGGAGATATAAAGGGGCATGGAGATACAGAAGATTGTAGCACAATGGACGCAGCTGAATTGGCGGAACGCAAGCGCACGGAAGAGGAATTTTATCTTGGAGCCTCATCACGAAAGTTGAAGGTAAAGAAGGGAACTCGAAAAGAAGCGGCTTTTCCAAAATCGGGGAAGGAAGAGCTTGAAGGATTGATGCACGACGGAACCTTCATAAAGGTCAAAGAGGTGGAAATCAAGGGAGACGTTAGAATTTTTGGTTCGAGGTTCGTTGAAGAGCTAAAAAAGGTAGGTGACATACTGAAGAGGAAATCCCGAGTCATCACCCAGGCTTATGCCGATGATGGAGTAACATCCATAGCGACCGGGGCACCGGCAGTGAAACGATTTTCGCAAAGGGTCACCATCTCAATCGTGGTGGCCATGACCAAATTATGAACTTACACCCTCGAAATCACGCAGGCATATATGTTCAGTCACACACCCAATTGGAACGTGACGTTTACATTAGGGCACTACCAGAACTTAGATTTCCAGTGAGATACGTACGAAAGGTCGTTAAACCGTTATACTGGATACAAGAGTCCGGATTTCACGGGTATCTTACGTGTCTCTCGCACCACCTAGAGTCACTCCATAGGCCAAGAGCCAAAGTAGACTCATGCGTCATTTCTCGCACTGAATTATGGTAACGACAGATCTGAAAAATGTTGAAAAACCGAAAAAATACTATAGCCATTAAAACTTCCAATAATAATTTTTAATATAAAATCAAGTAAACATACGACAGAAAATAATAAGAAAATTACACAATCCGAAAATAAAGCAATTCAAAAATTGAGGGACTCAAAAAATTAAATGTGGACGTAAGCGTTCTGTCACGTGTATGATCTCAATGAAATGGCGTGGTGTCCTCGAAATATCTCAGAAGACACCACAAGTATGTTGCAGGAAAAGCTCGGAATGGGGATACAGATGTAAGACATGCAAAAAATGGATACATTATGATGTATGATACTGGTTCTGAAATATATATGCAATGTACGAAATATATTTCAGTCGTTTATGTAATTATTGTGTCGTATGATAAGTTTTAGTAGAGCAAAACATTTGTACCTATTTACCTAACACTTGCCGTCACAGAACACAGCTGTAGCTTTAAAAAGATAGTTCAACGCGAAATTCAACGGAAACATCTCGTATTATTATGAACGGTTCCGATGGACAACGGTATGGACGCCGAAAGCCGGCTGGTAGTAGTGGAACTATAGCTAAATCCGTATCATCATTAACGGAAATGGTACATGAAATAGACAAGAGCAAAGCTGGTGTGCTAAACAAGTCGTTGGCTGTATCTTCAAGTACCATAGAATCTTGTTTCGGAAGGAAGGAGGTGGAAGAAGGAATTAACATCATCTGCGACGCTGACTTTGATGCGGGATTATTCTCAAATCAAGTACAGTAAGTTTAATACTGTAAATAGATTACGGCTAAAATTGTGAGGAATTGTCGGGAAAGGAAGTGAATGATTAAATGAAATGTATTAAAGTGGTGGAGTTGAAATTCAAGAATTGTTCAACTCATTTTTATCTTCTTCCTATTTTGTATTTATTTGTTAGTGCATCCTGATATTAAAGAAGTAACATGTTTTATAAAGTCAATCACGTTCAAGTACTTGTGAAATGATCACTAGTACAGTCAATTTGTTAGTTACTCTTTTCGATATTACAATTTGTTCTGCATGTTTTGCTGAGAGCGTCAGTTTCGAAAA
>JAULBU010057025.1:0-55052 GCA_032358235.1 Odonthalia washingtoniensis | reverse complement strand
ACCACCTACACAGACAAACACTAATACTCAAACATCAACTACATTTACTAGAAACCTTACTCTAGGTAGTAGAGGAAGTGACGTTAAAGCTCTACAAGATATCCTTGTGCCTCTTGGATACCTTAACCTAAACGGAGAACCTACTACTACATACTTTGGACCGGCTACGAGAGCGGCGTTGATTAAGTATCAGCAGGCTAACAACATCACACCGGCGGAGGGGTATTTTGGGGCTCTTACGAGAGGTAGAGTGGGGAGGTAGGGGTTGACTCACTTATGGGGATACCTAAGGATCTGCGAAATTTAAGTATATAAAGAGGCCCCGCGCGCTAGCGCGGGGCCTTGAAAGTTTTTAGCGGTTCACTATGGTCAATTTTCCCTTTTTAATCGACGGTATGTACTCCCCATGAAATTTTGCGCCGCTTGAGTGGGTTATTTCAATTCTCCACTTGTCTGCGACTATACCTTCTTCTTCATGTAGGCGACCAAGGCTTGTAACCCTGCACCAATCTAGTACCCAATCTCCATTTCGGTCTTTCTGCCTATTATTGATTGATCTGATAACGGCCACTGCATGTGTATATCCCGTCACGGATAACCATTCTTGTTCGTCTGTACACGGAACAGTGAATGATACGGTGTTGTCTTGACTATCCGGCACTCTTGCCTCGCGGCGAAGGGAATCAAATAATTTATCCTCCTCCGGTCCGTTCATAATTGTAACGGTGTAACGAAATGGTTGTTCATTCATATACTAATGTCAATTTTCAATTTCGATTCCTGATTAAAGGCAGGAATCGTACCTTGTCACTCCTCATCTTTCGAGGTGGGGAGTAGCCTAGGTTTTCTAGGAGTTTGTAAACTATTACATATAAATAATAAAGTGTCAATATTATCGTAATGGTTCAATACCTTGGCACCACTTTGAAGTAATATCAAAGCCATGCCATACACCACTAACAAAAACATGCCACGCATTAGACGTGACGCAGCCCGTCTCTTTCACCGAGGCTGGAGCGCAAGAAAGATTGGAAGATATCTCGGATATCACCACACAGCGATACTTAAGTGGGTTAAACAATCTAGAGTTGTAGGTGATGTTCCGATTCTCACAAAAGATTCAAGTCCAAAGAATGTGAGAAAACCAACAAACAAGATACTTGAAAACAAAATATGTAAGATGCGAATTGAGACAAAGAGATGTTCACAAGCGATACATGAACAGCTAAAAAGAGAAGGTGTAAAGATTGCAAAGTGTACGGTTCATCGCATATTGAGCAGAGCTAATCTTTTGAAGAAGAGAAGTCCGTACCAGAGATATCACCCTCCTGTAGGGCGTCCACAGGCCTTGAAACCAGGGGATTTAGTGGAAATGGACTCAATACATCTGATGATATCAAAGAAGAAAAGAATATATGTTTTGGTATTAATCGATACATATTCACGTTGGGGTTTTGCAAGATGCTACCAGAAAATGAATGCTGCGACGTCAGTTGTGTTTTTGAAGCAAGCAATGCAATATGCGCCATTCCCAATTGATATGATTCAAACAGATCATGGACCTGAGTTTGGATCATGGTTTGTTTCAATGATCAAAAAACAACATAGATTTACTCGTATCGGAAAACCTAATGACAATGCACATATCGAAAGATTTAACAGAACACTTCAAGAAGAATGCATAGACAAAATTGAACGTGATGTTTCAAAAATTAATCGCGCGCTTAGGAAATACCTGTCATACTACAACCATCAAAGAATACATCTCGGGATTAATCTATATCCAATTGAGATGGTGCCAAGGTATTGAGATCATTACGTAGCTTAAAAACCAGACAACACTTTGAGTTTATTGTGCTTTTTTACTTTCTAACTTTTCTTCTTCATCGTCTTTAAAAACACCTTTAACAGAGCCCCAGAATTTTTTTAAGAAGCTTTTCTTCTCTTCAGGGGGTGGCGGCAATTCCTTATCTACTATGACGATTACGCCTTCGCCCTCTTTCACTACGTCAAACTTGTTACGTATTTCATATTCTATACCTTGAGACGTTGCAAGCAATTCATTGTTCTTTGTCACTACCTTTAGACGGTCTTCAATTTCAAGTTTTTGTTTTGTAAGTCTTTCAACCTCTACACGACTAGTTTTTTCTTTTGAATACAAGCCAACTACCCCACGTGCAACAAAGACCATTATTATAAATAAAATAACAATCGATGTTTTCGAATATAATCTTCTTCTTATTTTTTCTTTTTCTTGAAATTCGCGCATAATTTATTTGGAAAACAAAAACCTCAACACAGTCAGCCCTACTTGGCTGATATATAGACATTATAGTACACTAGTAACCACTTATGCTATTTGATCCAAAAGCCAAAAAAATAATAAAGTTTGCTTGGGCAGTACTAGTTATATTGATTATTATTTCTATGATTGCGCTGTATATTCCAGGTCTTACGGGGAATTTCTAGTTTATAGCGAGATATTTAATTCAACTTTGACTAATTTAGTTAATGTTGTATTCTTTTGTCCAGATATTAGACAGCTCTTTGTCTGATCGCACACCAAATACCCTATTTTCATATGGCTGGTAAAAAAAGACTCAAACCTCTGGTTTTGCGTATACCTCGTCCAGGAGCCCCTGCGTCTCTCGAAAAAAAACTTCTGCGTGCGCTTAGTGAGAGAGATCTTCCAAAAGCTCGGACGATTATCGCCCAGATGCCACCAGATTCAAAAGCCGCATCAAAAGGTGATAGGCCTAAACAGGCATCATATCAACTTCTGTTTGTCCACGCACTTTTAGCTGGCAATCTGAATGTTGCACTCGAAGTTGCCGTTTTTGCAAATGCCACAGTTACTGAGAGAAATCTTATTGACTGCATGAATAATGCACTCGGGAACAATGATCTAAAAACAGTGCTCGATTGCAAAGAGAGGCTTGGTGGTAAACTATCAATCAGGAATCATATCTACCCAGTCTTCGGGAATGTTCCAGATCCTAAAGAGTTATCAAAGGGTTGCCCCCTGCTTTACTTACTTATCAAGTTTTGTTACAGCACCACGGATAGAAATGAGTGGCATGATTTAATTCATAACAGATTGGCGATAATCCACTTGGACCCGAGCATGGGTACAAGTCTGGAGCGAAAACTTATCGCTCTCTACGACTGGCCGATTTTACAGGATAAGCCATAGACAACAATTCAAAACTCCGATCGCCACACCTCCCGTGTGGCGATTTTCATTTTCCCGGAATTAATTAAGCGAGTGCGTAGACACTCGCGCTAGAGGAGAATAAACTATGTGAACAAACTGGACGCAATTTTATTGCTATAAAATTGCTCGTGTACGTGCCGTCGCACTCCCAATGCCAGTTTGCTTCACATGGTTTATTCTCCTGTTTTCATCATCTTCAAAAACACCTCATGAGAAATATTCACCTTCCCTACACCACGCTCTTTCATCTTTTTCTTACCTTTCTTTTGCTTGTCTAGCAATTTATTCTTTCGCGTAACATCTCCTCCGTATAAGTGACCAGTTACATCTTTTCGCATAGCAGATAGAGTTCGAGAGGCTATTATTCGACCATTTGCCCTTGCTTGGATTTTTGTAGCGAACATCTGACGAGGTAAAATTGCTTCCAATCTATCAACAGCTTTGTTTGCCTCTTCATCTGCACGTCGCTGCGCAACCACTCTTGTAAAAGCTTCAACCGGCTCTTCTGCAACTAAAATATCCATACGAGTTACATCGGCTTTTCTTAAAGATTCAAATTCATAACTTAGCGATGCATATCCAGAAGAAATACTTTTCAATTCATCGAAAAAGTTTCGCATAAGTTCACGAAGTGGCATCTTGATAGTTAGACTAGTTCGTCCATCTCCGAAAGTTTCTGAATCAACTAATTCACCTTCATGATCATATAGAAGTTGATATACAGCACCTGTATATTCTGAAGGAGAAATAATTTGCAATGTCATCCACGGTTCTTGAACACTTACTACATTGCCATCATCCGGAAAAAGAGAAGGTGAATATACTGTTACATGCTTGTTATTCTTCAACTCCACTTCATAAGTAATACTTGGCGTTGCTATTACCAAATCCAAATTAAATTCTCGCTTCAATCTTTCAGTAATAATTTCAAGGTGAAGTAGACCTAAAAATCCACATCTAAAACCTCGGCCAAGAGATCCAGATGATTCTTCTTCATGAGAGAAAGCCGAGTCAGATAATCGAAGTCGTCCAAGAGCTTGTTTTAATAGTTCAAAATCATCGGCATCTTCAGGATAAACTGAAGCCCAAACCACAGGAGCAGGATTCATATATCCAAAAAGTTCAGGGAGTGGCTTTCTAAAAAGAGTAATAGTGTCTCCAACTGAAGCAATACCTGGCCGCTTAATTCCAGTCACAATATATCCCGTCTCACCTGCTGTTAGCTGATCAATTGGTTGTTCATCGGGAGTAAAGATTCCAACTTCAAGTGCTTGAAATTTTTCATTGGCAATTTTAAATAAAAGATCATCGCCTTTTTTGACGCTACCTTCCATGACTCGAATATATACAATTACACCTTTATGATTTGAGTATTGAAAATCAAAGACCAAAGCACGCAAACTATTTGAATCCAAAATTTCTTCTTTTGGTGCTGGAACTTTTTTAATAATTTCTTCAAGAAGAGCTTGAACACCCTGTCCTGTTTTTCCAGAAGTTTCCATAATAGTATCTGGATCACAATCTAGAAGTCGAGACATCTGCTTTTTCATCTCGTCTATTCTTGCAAGTGGTGAATCAACTTTACTAAGAACTGGGATAATAGTGAGCCCTGTTTCGCGAGCCATACGAAGAGTTGTAAGAGTTTGAGCTTGCACACCTTGTGTAGCATCAACCAAAAGAATACAGCCTTCTACAGCTTTTAGAGCTCGTGATACTTCGTATGAGAAATCAATATGACCAGGAGTGTCGATTAAGTTAAGCTCAAACTCTTCACCTGCATCTGACTTATATCGCATCTGCACCGGACGCATCTTAATCGTAATCCCCTTCTCACGTTCAAGCTCCATGCTATCAAGCACCTGATTCATCATCTTTCTCTTTTCAATTGTATGCGTAATTTCAAGCATACGGTCGGCAAGCGTAGACTTGCCGTGGTCGATATGGGCTATGATGCTGAAATTTCTAATTTGGTTGAGTTTCATATTGGTCAATTTCTAGGTTTGCCTACTATATCAGAAAATTGAATAACAATGCTAGGCTCGAGCTTTTGAACCCTTATTTATTTTTTCCTGCTCTATAACACCATCTTTCATAATAATCACTCTATCAGCAGCAAGAGAGTATTCTTCTTCGTGAGTAACCATAACAATTGTTTGACCTTTTGCATGCAAATCAGAAAAAATATTTAAAATCATAATTGAACTTTCTGAATCAAGGTTAGCTGTAGGTTCATCGGCAAAAATAATAGTAGGACTATGGGCAATGGCGCGTGCGATAGACACGCGCTGCTGCTGACCTCCGGATAACTTTGCAGGTAAATTATTGAACTTATCTCCAAGACCCACTTTAGTTAGGGCCTCTTCAGCCATAGCATAAGCATGAGCCATAGTATGACCCTGCATAAGAAGTGGAACAGCAACATTTTCCCTTGCAGTTAAATCAGGTAAAAGAGCATAATCCTGAAATACATATCCCAGTTTATCGAGTCGATACTTCGTCTTTTCGTCATTTGTAAGATCCTGAGTATGAACACCGCCCACTATCACCTCTCCACTTGTGGGTTCATCGAGCAATCCTAATTGATACAAAAGAGTAGACTTTCCAGCACCAGAGCGACCCATTACCACAACAAATTCCCCCTGACTAATTTCAATATCAATATCTTTCAAAACACGTGTGATTCGATCACCGTCTGTAAATGTTTTTGTAAGATTTTTTGTTGAGATAATGGCTGACATAGTTTTATAATTTAATTTGTTATCGCCCTAATATTGCATCAAGCGTATTTCTTTTAACAATCATTCGTGCCGGAACATAACCTGCAATTACAGAAGCGACGAATAGTGCAAAAACCCTCCATAGCGAGCTTGTGAGTGGTGCAAAGATTGTCCCATCACTAAATGGAAAGTTGATAGGATGAGCATCAACCAATGGCACAAGAAATGCATATAAAAGTACCATACCAATAGCTGATCCAATTACAGCATAAAATATAGATTGGATTACATATGAGAATTCAATAACTCTAGAGTGCACTCCAATTCCCTTCAAGATACCAATAAATTTTCGGCGAGTAATTGCATTTACAAACACCACAATAAATACAGTAATTGAGGCCACAACTAACCCGATAGAACCAATCATATTTCCAAGCAGACTAAACATAGCAGTCATATCTTTCAAGAATTTTGGAAGAGCTTCTTCAAAAGTTTGAATATTAGCATTGGCATCGAAACCATTTCTAATCAAAATATCTTTAACTTCCAAAACCTCAGCTTCACTTGCACCATCTGTTACTCGAATAGCGATTTCTTCCAAATTATAATCTGAACGACCAATCAGCTTTCGCAATTCACTTTGATTCATGATTACACGGGCATCAATCTGATCAATTTTTGATTTCATAATTCCACGAACAATAACTTCTTTAGAATTATTTCCTACAGTTAGTTTCATCTTCTGCCCAATTTTTACATCTCGAAGCTGTGTAAATCCAGGTGAATCTACAGGAGTAAGTTCTCTGATTAAAAATGCACCTATCAAAACACCGTCACGATCATTTTCATCCAAATATGATCCTTCAATAACAAACTTAGACAAGCCTGTTATTTGATCTTCAACTAAAGGCTCGATCCCTCCGATACTGGCACCTGTTGCATTTGGAGTTTCATCATCACGGAGAATTCTTCGATAATCAGCATTTATCTTTCCACTTGCAATCACACGCCCTGCTACACTTTCAACTTGAGGCAAGTTATTGATTACATTTAGTATTTCATTTGATTTTTCAATATATGGATTCTGTCTCAAACTAGTAACCACAATATCTCCAGAGTATCTATCCTTAGCCGCTTCAACAGAACTTTGAATTAGACCTACAAGTACACCACTAACAACAGTAAGGTTCAAAAAAGTTAAAGTCATGATTAAAATAATCAGACCCGTTGTCCAAATACTGGCATGTTTTACTTGTCTCAGTGCTAGGAAGAATGCTACTCGAAGATGGTTTTTCATATTTATTTTCGCGCTAGTTTAATAAATCGGCGCTATGGTTATTTTTCAGCTCTTACGATTATCTTATCTCCTACATTAATTCCAGATACAATTTCAATATCACCTTCTCGATCAATTCCTCCTGTTGAGACAGGATTTATTGAAGCTTGTTTATCCACTACATTTGACCATTCTAGTGTTGCTGCAGGCACCACCTTTACATGCTTCTTTCCTTTAACAATTGTAATTGCAGACTGAGGAACTTTAATTATTTCACTTCGACGATCTGTCTCCACAATCACATTTGCAGTAAGACCAGACTTAATTCTCTCGTCTTTAGAAATAAACTGCATACGAGTTTTATATGTCACAATTCCATCTTTAATAGTTTCAGAAAGATCTACTTGGCTAATGGTTGCATCGAAAACAATTGCATCCCCTAGTGCATCTAGAGTTACTTTTGCCAATTGACCAACTTTCAACTTCGCAACATCTGTCTCAGAAACAAATGTCTCAATCTCAAAAGCAGCATCACTCATAATTGTTACTATTGGATCAGTAGGAGTTACTGATTCACCATTTTTAAACTCTACTCTTGTTACGATTCCATCAAATGGTGCAACAATTAAAGTTTTACTTAGTGATGCAGAGGCACTTGAAATTCCAGCTGCTGCACTATTTGCTTGAGCTCTCTGCGCTGCAATCTCTTCTGCTGTGCTACCTGCTCTTTTAAGTCCAAGAGTTTCTTCTGCTCTACCTTTTGCAGATTCAGCATTTTTAAGTGAATTATAAGCTGTGTTTAGTGCTTGTATAGCTGAATTAACATTTGTTCTTGCAAGAACAATATCAGCTCTATATCCAGAGTATGTTGCATCATCACTTAAGTTTTGATTTGTGGCAGTTAGTGCTGTGTTCAAGTCATTCATAAGAGTCTGAACTTGGCTTAGATATTTTTTAGACTCACTATATTGAGCATCAGTTATATTTTGTGAATTAACTTTAGCAATTAGATTTTGCCAAGCAGGAAACTGTTCAGTCAATCTTAATCTCTGAAATTCAATTGATGGCTTAAGTGTTGTATTTCCATCGACAAAGAAAATAAATTCTGGACTAGTAGTTCTTGGATATCTAAAAACTTGATCTGCTTTATTCTTTATAGCTTCATCTGCTTTTGAAAATGAATCCTTGATTTCTTCTACTAATTGAAGTTTAGCCTGTTCAACGTTTTGTGTAGCAACCTGCAAATCTGACATAGCTATAGCCAATTCTTCTGGACGTGCGCCATTTTCCAATTCTCTAAGTCTAGCTTGTTCACTTTGATATGTTGCCTGACTTTTTTGTAGAGATGCCTGATAGTCAGCATTTGAAATTGAGGCCAAAACCTTACCTTTTTTTACTACATCACCAACTTTTACATTTATCCCTGAAACTCTTCCACCCACTTCAAATGCAAGATCAACTTTTTCCGCAGGAGTCACTTTTCCTGTTACCGCCACCTCTTGTATAAAATCACCAGCTTTCACTTCTCTGACTTCAAAGTCAGATTTGTTAGCTCCTGGCATTGCAAAAAATACTATTGCAATAATTAGGACTATTGTAGTTAAGAAAACCTTAGGCTTCTTTTTATTTTCCCAAATATATGCGAAAAAGTTTTTAATTTTATTATTTATTATTGATATTAGTGATCTCATAGTGATGTGTATTTTTTGATAATGACTCAAGGACTTTTTTCAGATTTGTGACAAGCTGCGCCTCTACTGTCTCGGATAATGGTTTCAAAACTCTTTTTAGTTCTTTATCCAATATACCTAGTGATTTTAGCATATTCTTTTTACCCTTAGCTGTTAACTTGAGTAAAACTCTCCTTTTTTCAGAAGGATCATGCCCTCTTGTAACTAATTTATCCTTTTCAAGATTAAGTATCTGTCTACTAATCGCCGCCTCAGATACTCCGAGCGCATGAGCAATTAAAGATTGCGTACAATCTTTACCCTGGCTACAGATATGTGTACGGTCAATAGCAATCAAAATCTTAAGTTGTGACATACCAGATGAAACTTGTGCACGTAGCGTTGAATCCATATGGCGTTCAAGCACCATAGCAGAGACAAACAAAGGCTCAATAAACTGATTCTGAAATGTCCGGACTTTCATAGTTATAATACTTAATATGTTAAGTATTTTTAGGAATAAGTCAATTGAATAACTCCTCCTTGGCCTGCCTTGAAGCTTTTTAAAGCCAACCTAGGCACATGCACCTCTTGACAGGTATTTTAAGAGGCATACTATTTTACCTGTTACTTCATGGACTGGTGAATCGCCGGTACGCTAAGTCGCTATCAGGGGACCTGACATAGAAGTAATACAGTACAAAAACTCGAAACAAAAAAGGGTTCATAATAATATGAAACGTATACCGTTGGATGGATCAGGCAATTCAAATGCCTCAAGTGCACTAACCGCTATTGTCCTTGCGACACTTACGATTAGTGCAGCCATGGCTCAAGATCAACTCTGCCCACCCGTGCAAATCGACCCGCTGCGAGTGGGAAAGCTCGATACAATAACCACGCGATATTCCGACAAGGCCAAAGAATTCGGCCAAGGAAATATTGCGCGGTTCCTCAGGAACGGCAGGCAGGCCAGGACAGACTTCTATGCCCTCTGGGAAACCAGGCGAAACAAGGAGACTGGCGTGGACGTACCTATCCATCCGATCTACATCATCAGCCCGGAGGAAAATGGAATTGCGTTCTACTATGTGACCGGAGTATATCAATCCGCGAATATCATCAAGGCCCGCCGGGTTCAACCCGACGAGGAAGCATGTAAGCCAGGCTCCTATGTGGTTTATGCCACAGGGGATCCTAAGCCGATAAAGAAGTCGTAAGCACGACGGATTCCTGAGCCCAGCCCCACCCCCTCCCGGTGGAGCTGGGCTCTTTTCTTTTTCATATAAATAATGTATAGTTTTGCTCAATTATATAAGGCTCTTGGCCTTTTATTTTTTTCATAATTATCAATTGAAAAATGGGCTTTGTCGCCGGAACCGACAATCCATTTTCAAGAAAAAACAATCAACAAATAATCAAATTAAAATGGAAATTCGAAATATAGCTATTATCGCCCACGTGGACCACGGCAAAACTACAATTGTAGATGCCATGATGAAAGCAGCTGGAGCTGTTAAAGATGATGCAGGTAGTATGGACTCAAACGCCCTTGAACAAGAGCGAGGTATTACTATTTATGCCAAGAACGCATCTCTTACATATAAAGGAACAAAGGTAAATATTATCGATACACCGGGTCACGCCGACTTCGGCTCTGAAGTAGAACGAGTACTTCGATCTATCGATTGTGTGATTTTGATTGTAGACGCACAAGAAGGCCCTATGCCCCAGACTCGTTTCGTACTTAAAAAATCTCTTGAACTTGGTTTGAAACCAATTGTTGTATTGAACAAACTTGATAAGCCAGCCGCAGATCCACACCGAGTTCACGATGAAATTCTAGAATTATTTATTGAGCTTGGCGCAAATGATTCTCAACTAGACTTCCCTACAGTCTATGCAATTGGTCGTGAAGGAAAAGCAAAAATCAAACTTGAAGATGATTTTATTAATCTTGATCCACTTTTCGATATGATCCTAAGTCATATTCCAGCAGCCGGATCAAATATCACTGCCCCACTTCAGGCTCAGCCTTTCAACCTTGCATACGATAACTATCTTGGTCGTATGGCAGTAGTAAGAATTTGGAATGGAACAATCAAAACAAATGCAAATGTTTTCGTAAAGAAAGCAGATGGAACAGTAAAGACTGGTCGTGTCACAAAAATCTTCGGTTTCGAAGGTATGGGTAAGAAAGATGTAGATTCTGCTGGAGCAGGTGACGTAGTTATGATTGCTGGTATTCCAGAAATTTATATCGGAGATACAGTAACAGACTCAGAAGCAACAGAAGCACTTCCAACAATTACAGTAGACGAGCCAACTATCTCACTTAGTTTTTTGGTAAATGATTCTCCATTTGCAGGAAAAGATGGAAAATATGTAACTAGTCGTCAGATTCGTGATCGACTTGAAAAAGAATTGGAAGTAAACGTAGGTCTACAAGTTGATTTTACAAATGCGGATGCTTTCAAAGTTTATGGACGAGGTGAACTCCATGTTGCAGTTCTTCTTGAACAGATGCGACGTGAAGGTTTTGAAGTACAAGTTTCTCAGCCTGAAGTAATTATGAAAGAAATCGACGGTCAAAAGTGTGAACCATTTGAAGAAGTTATCATCGACACTCCTGACGAATTCACAGGAGCTATTATCGACAAACTTGGAAAGAGAAAAGGTATCATGACAAATATGGTTCAGAAAGATGGTGGAAGCCGATTAACATTTGAAATCCCAACTCGAGGTCTTCTTGGATACCGAAGTCAGTTCGTAGTGGATACAAAAGGTGAAGGAATCATGTCTAGCCGATTCGTAGGATTTAAGCCTTATGCTGGTGTAATTGATAAACGAGCAGTAGGTTCTATGATCTCTATGGAAAATGGCAAAGCGCTTCACTTTGCACTAGGATCACTTCAGGATCGAGGCGTACTATATATCGCTCCAGGAGCTGAAGTATATGCTGGTATGGTACTAGGTAACACTTCTAAGGGAGAGGAAATGGAAGTGAACCCAACAAAGGGTAAGCAACTTACAAACATGCGAGCATCAGGAACAGATGCCACTATCTACCTTAACCCTGCTCTTGAAGTTACAATTGAACGAGGACTTGAAATTATGACTGACGATGAATATCTAGAAATCACACCGAACTTCACTCGCCTTCGAAAGAAGTTCCTAACTAAGACAGATCGAGATAAGGCTAAGACTAAAAAGTAATAAAAAATAAAAAACCCTCTGGCACAAACGCTTTGCTATAAGTGCCAGAGGGTTTTTTATTTTCCAGTTATCCCCAACTTTAATGATTATTTAACCATTTCTTCATCTTTACTTCATCTAGAATATTATATAAATGAACCATTATCCATTATCAAAATAAATTTATAATATATCCTTATGAGAATACTTATTATTGAAGATGACGAACACTTGAGATTGTCCCTGAAGCGTGGACTAGAATCTGAATTTTATACAGTGGATCATGTTGAAGATGGTGTAAATGGTTCATACATAGCAAGAACACATGATTATCAACTCATAATTATAGATTACATCCTCCCTGGAAAAGATGGTCTAGAGATAGTTAAGGATATACGAAGCAAAGGCATAAGTTCCCCTATCATGCTCATGTCGGTTCGTGGAGACCCTGAAGATAAAGTTAATCTTTTGGAAAGCGGCGCTGATGATTATTTAGTTAAACCATTTACATATGGTGAGTTCAGGGCAAGAGTTCATGCGCTAACTAGAAGGAATTATAAAATATCAGAGGAAGTTCTTACAATCGATGATCTCACATTAGATGTACATAAAACTGAAGTTACAAAAGATGGCAAAAGAATTTATCTAACTCGCAAAGAGTTTCTTATATTGCACAGCCTTATGAAAAGAAAAGGAGGTGTTGTATCTCGAGGTGAATTACTTGAAGAGGTTTGGAATCGTGAGACTGATCCATTTTCAAATACAGTTGAAGCCCATGTTAGAAACTTAAGAAAGAAAGTTGATACTAAAAATGGTAAGAAGGTAATACACACTATTCCAGGTAGAGGCTATAAAGTTGACACTTCTGGTAGATAAACTAATTGTTGCAGTATGTGCGTGTATAGACAATTTATATTTTCTATTTTGAAAAATGGATTTTATCAAAATTTGATGAGAATTTAATATAGCAATTGATAAGCTCTCTGAGCCGAAAGGCAATATTGGCATATATTAATTTAATTATTTACGACTTATGTTAAATCAAATTCTTGAGGGCGATCTTACTGTTGAAAAAGCTGTAAAGCTAAGCGACTCCCAAATTACCGAAAAGTTAGACATACCTTGGAAGTAGTTTAAGTGAGGGTAAATAATCAGTCTAGCCAGGGCGCTTGGACTGATTATTTGCTATCCAATTTTAGCCTTATTTCTATGATTAAATTTGCTGTGGTAAATATGAATTTATAATACTAATATAGTATAAAAACATGAACCGATGGATATACAGATATTTCAGGCCTATATCCGATGATCCGGATATATACCGAAAAGAGCTTGTATTAAACAGTATGCTTGGTTTTTGTTTTCTCCTATTTTTTGTATTCCAAGTTTTAACAATCAGACATGAAATCGAGGGCGATAGTTATATCGGTTGCCTATATTTTCTATTAACGCTTTTTCCATTTATTAGCTCATATTATTTTTCTCGGACCAGAAGAATTAATACTGCTTCTATAATATTTATTACCACTTTTACAGTAGGTAGTTTTTACGGAATTATGCTTTGGAGTGTATTCTTGCCGGCGACATTATTGTCACTATGCCTCATGACAATCCTGACAGGAATACTAATTAATAGCAGAGCCTCATTTATCTACGCCATATGCGTGACTATGTCACTTGTAATAATAAGCACTCTTCTTAATTTAGAATTAATTGGACATGATACTAGTTGGCAAAATAGTTCACCCTCAATAGGAGATTCAATTGAATTTGGTATTTTTATACTATTTATGTCAGTTGTTACATGGCTATCAAATAGACAATCCGAATTAGATCTTAAAAGAGCAAGACACTCTGAGCATGAACTACGTAACGAAAGAGATACACTTGAATTACGAGTAGCGGAACGAGGCAAACAATTGGAACAATTACAGATTGAAAAAATATCAGAACTTTATAAATTTGTTGAGTTTGGAAAACTTTCTTCTGGATTAATTCATGATTTAATTAATCCGCTAAACGCACTTTGTATTGAGGTTGAAAACGGTAAATTTCAGTCTGATGCCAACCTTAAGGTATCCATGAATAGTCTTGTAAATACCAGTCATAAAATCCAAAATATTATTGGATCAACCAGAAAACATATACAAGTTAACTTAAAGAATATAGAGTTCTCGATTAAAGATGTTATAGAAGAGACTCTTTTAGTTCACCATCATAGATTAATTAAAAATAGGATTGAAGTAAAAACAAATTTATTGTCAGGGCCCAAATTACTAAATTCCCCTTCACTTCTCACACATATTCTGACTAATTTAATTAGCAATGCTATAGATGCAATTGAGGAGACTCAGAAAAAATTCATTAGTAACAGCAATAACAAAAAATATTATCCTTTCATCTGCATATCTTTAACACTGAAAGATAAATATGCAGTTATTACTATTAAGGACAATGGCCAAGGTATTCCACCAGACATAGCTGAGAATATATTTAACCCATTTTTCACAACTAAAAATGATCGCGGATGCGGATATGGCTTATCCGCCTCTAAACATATAGCTGAAAAATACTTCAAAGGAACCCTTTGTCTCGTACCAAGAAATAATAACTGCGGAGAAAATAACAAAAAATATAATAAAACAAATAAATTCAAAACAGCATTTGAATTGAGTCTGCCACTTAGTTTACCGACTTCGTAATACCGAATATAAACTTGTAGTCTTGATCTTTGATTTTGATGCCAGCCTTAGTATTTGACTTAGCTTCTAGAAGAGTTATCTCAAGTCCATTTACTTTTACTTTACTACCCTCTTCCATAGTCTGACCATCGATAATTAAAGCTTTGGTTTCCGGGTTTGAAAAACGAACCCCTATTCTAACTCTGCCAGCTTGAATACACTGAACATCTTGAGGACAGCGACTATCTTCTAGCACTGACCAAACATCGATTCGCACTTTTTGAGCCAGCTGATCCCCGCCGACAATATGACCTTGATACATCGGAACGATAATTGGACTTTGATAGCCAGTAAATTGAATTGGTCTAGATGGTTCATTTTGACCCGATCCGTTCATGTCATTACCATTGCCACCTCCTGTATTTACACCATTGTTATTTGAATTTTCAGAACCCGAGGCTGTTGTGGTAGATGCTTGATTTGATTGTGAAGAGTCGATGCCGGCCATGTCACCACCAATACTATCGATATTACTGTTACGAATAAGTAACATTGTGGCAGAAACAATTATAACCAGACTAATAATCACATATCCGATAAAAGCTTTTGATACTCTAAATCTTACATTTGACGCGGAAACAGGATTCGTATTTATGTCTTTATTTTCCATAGTTAAGATCATAATAACACAATATAAATCAATAAATACCAGCCAAATAACCATGTTATAATCCACCTTATAGCCTTCAACCTAGTCTTAATTAAGCCGTATGACTCATATTCCTAAAATAAAAAAATATCTCTTCCTGGGCATACACATAATTGTCGGAGGCTTGTTTATATCATTGTTAGCGACACTTTTTCACCTAAATCTAACAAAACTTTTCTTTACATTGCCAAATATATCAGGTTGGGACGGAGCGGCACATGAAGCCATCATGGACGTATACTCAAAAACACATTTTCCAAGCACTTGGGGATGGTTATCTAATTGGCAAGCCGGTATGCCATTTCCAATATTTTACCCCCCTCTCATGTATCTTATAGGTAGTGCTCTTACAATAATTATCGGAGATTCAGTTCTGGCATACAAATTTTTATCTGGAGCAGTACTAATTGGAATCTCATCTGTAACTTTAGCAAGTTTAATATTTATTTTTAAAAATGAATTTCCTCAACTCATAAAAAAGAAGAGAGAAAATTGGTCTATTATTTTAGTCATTATAATTGGTATAGCAATTATCCTTGGAGTTAACTCAGGGTCACCAGGACCAAGATCGATTTTTTACAACTCGATGTTAGGTCAAAATCTTTCTATAGTTTTTCTATTCCCGGCCCTACTTTCACTTATATTACGTAACCGAATTTCTTTGGTTATAGGAGCAGTTAGCTGGACACTAATTTACTTAAGCAATATTCATACTGCACTTTGTGGCCTAGCTTTTTCTGGAGTTTTAGTTTTATATCAAAATAAAAAAGAATTACTATTCTTCATTAAGCGATATATTAAAATCCAAACGTTAGGGTTGCTTGGGGCTTCATTTTGGATTTTGCCCATGCTTGGAACATATACATATTTTTCAGGATCTTCTCAACCAACCCCACAAGATATAATCACCTTAATCAAGGATACATGGCCACATATAATTATTGCAATTTATGGAGCTTATCTATCAAAAAAATTAGTCAATAAAAATATTTACAAATGGTCTCAAGCAGTATTTACAACAATACTAATTACTGCAATATTGTATTTTGTTCAGGAAAAGTTCGACGTGATTATTCCATTACCTATTTATTTTCATAGATGGTTTGAAACTTTTTTCTATCTGCTTTGTGTACCTTATGTCTTTGGGCTTATTTCAATTTCTAAAAGTGGATTAACTTTTCTAAGAGGATTCGTACAAATTAAAGGCGTGTATATAGTAATTCTTTTATTTTTCTCTACTATACTAATATACTTTTATAATCCAAAAACTGAGGAACATATTTATAAAAATTACTCTGACGGTTCTATTTCTAGTATTTCAAGATCCTTGGCATCCACTTCTGGACTTGTAATGGTTCAATCATATTGGAGGGAAACTGACCAAGATATTTTAGATGCAGAGATCGGAAAGTTAGGTGGCCAAACAACTTACTCAAACCTTGTTGAATCAAGTATGAATAGTTCTTTTTTTAGAATGGCCAGAAATACGCTAAGCCAAAGACCAGACGCATGGGCACTTACCAGTTTTTATAGACCGGTATTTAGTGGAACAATTCAACTTGAACCTCAAAAAGCCTTACTTAAACATCTTGGAGTATCTCATGTAGTTCTAAAAAATAACTATCCGGACAACGTGAATGGGTACGTAAACTTAGGAGATCCAAAGAATATGATAGTCAGTACTTCAACTAAAGACTTTACCAAAATAACACTTAAAGACACTTCGCCATTTGCCAGCATAATTCGTGGAAATATAGCACTCTATATAGGAGAAAATGGCTTTAGACACAGGACGATGATTGACTATGACTATACCAGATTCCAAGAAACTGTATTTGATTTACAATTATTTAAAAATTTCTATACCGTAAATGTCGGAAAGGTGCCAATAGAGGAACTTAATAAATTACGAAGAAATTCCACTTTCTCAATAATCACCGACTATTCTATGTATACAACTGAGGAACTGACGCAGTACATAGATGAAACTTTAAAAAATTATGATGAGCACCCTCACACTATTTTTCTGTTCGGGGATGGTACGCCTGAGTTTAAAAAAATATATAAAAAGTATAGTCGCTCAAATAAATTATTTTTCTTTGCTCCAACAAACCCTGTATTCCCTTTTGACACGATAAAGAGAAAAATAATGAGTATAGCAAGTAGTACAGTTTCAGAGATCCCGCTTCAGGTGGTATCTAAAAATGACTTAGGTCTATCATTGATAATTCCAGGCGATACAAAAGATAAATCATCAGTGTTATACCCTGAAGTAGAATGGGTTTTCATAAGACAAAGCTATCACCCTTCATGGGTTCCGGTTTTGAGCACGACTACAAAAAGTGCATACCTCTCATCACCTGCCTTTACAATAATCCCCATTGATAAAACAGAGCTAGTTAGCACAACAACATTGTCACTTACCTTCCCTCCTTCACGCCTTTTTACTATCGGCCACTACTTAAGTATCTTAACTTTTTTAACACTACTCATATATAGCGTGTACAATTTTTCAAGAAAGTAAGACAGACGTATTATCGGCCTATCACTTTCAGAATATATACTCTGCACTTTTATAAAGTTAGCACCCAATCTATCTGCAAACCTTCCATCTACAATTAATTTATCCCCTATTACTACCAATTCCATATTAGGAGATTTGTTCTCTGCTAGCATTTTATTAGCGATAACATCTTTTATTCTTATATCAGGTTTTTTATATTTACCGGATATTGATCCAACACCCAATATAGACTGAAACTTTTTATCCCTATCTAAATTTTTGTTATTTGAACACAGGAATACAGTATTATAATTTACCAAGTCATGTACCTTTGCGATTGTTGCACTATCAAGTTCAAGCCCATTGTCAAAAACTAGAGTACCATCTATATCAAGCAAGATAATTTTATCTTTTAAGCCTGATAGATCTATGTCCTTGAATAATGGAAATTTATGCATGATTTATATTAAGGAATAATTAATTTACTAGCCTAAACAGTACAGCCACTTAATTCACCATAACTTTCTTTGCAGTTAGTAAATATATGGCAACAATTAAAAGTATATATCCAACTATTTGAGTACTTGTTATAGCTTCTTTAAAAATAAAATTAGCGCCTGTAGCAACAATAAGCAGGCTCATGGCAACCATAACAGGATAAGCAAGAGATACAGGAAGGTTTCTTAGTGCCAACATGTAGAAAATAACATTGCCTGCAAAAATTG
Organism: Odonthalia washingtoniensis; assembly: GCA_032358235.1. Classification (NCBI taxonomy): domain Eukaryota; phylum Rhodophyta; class Florideophyceae; order Ceramiales; family Rhodomelaceae; genus Odonthalia; species Odonthalia washingtoniensis. Next base: position 36,362 of record JAULBU010057025.1, on the reverse strand, counting down.
ATAGACCGATAACCAACCATCTATGATCGAAAAAAAAGTGCAGACCAATATCACGGAACTTTATTTCAGGTTCATTCAATGCAGAGTATCTCAACATCAGGTTGGCTATGCCATTTAACGTAAATGAAATTATTAGATATATGTAAGCCATTTGATTTAGATAAAATCTATTAAAAGAATAATTTAGCTATTTTAAGTATACCTTGTTTCCATGGCACCCTATGTGTCACACCACTTTGACCTTCAAACTCAGATAGGTGAGCTATGTACCATTCATAATTTCTAACCAAGGCTTGTATATTTGAATATTTGGGCTCATAGCCCAACTTTCTCTCAGCTTTCTCAATTGAGACAAAAGAGTCCTTTGAGGCAGTCTCATAGACCCATTTATACAATGGAGATAATTTTAATACCTCGAGCACACGTAATATCAAAATAATTGGCGCAGCGGGCAAACCAATAATTTTTTTACCAAATCCTGCCCTGTCCAAAACCGCCTGATAATCTTCTTTCATTGTAGCGAAATCTTTTGCTCCTATATTAAAAGTATCATTTGCTAAATCACTATTAACAGAAGAAGCTAGATATATAGCATCGCAAAGATCTTCAACATCGAGTAATTGATAGCGATTTTTTCCATTTCCAATCATAGGGAAATTTTTTCCATCTTTTGCCCAATCATAAAAAAGTGCAAATACACCAAGCCTCTCAGGTCCTACAAATGACTTGGGTCTTAGTATGGTCACAACCATGCCCTTTTTACGGTACTCAATACAAGCTTCCTCGGCTAAAATCTTTGCTTTACCGTATGGACCAACACCATCTAATTTATCACTTTCAATAAGCGGATGATGATCAGGAATACCATATACGGCAGTAGAAGATATATGAATAAATCTAGACACTTTTTTATTTAAGGCAGCTTCAAGTAAAAGTTTAGTTCCTTCAACTTCCGTAGTCATGATTTCTTCTTCTGTATATAAAGGTAAAGCTGCGGCAGTATGAATTACAATATCTACCCCTTCCATAACTTTATTCACCAACTCTAAATCCCGCACGTCACCTTTAACAAAAATAATCTTATCTAACTCAGGGTAATCAAAATTCTCTTTATCCAGCACTATTACTTGCTGATTTAGATTAAGTAAATGCCTCACCATATTTATCCCTAGAAAACCTGACCCTCCTGTAATTAGATATTTCATAATAGTTAATTATTACTAAATTATAAATAGAATACACAAAACATAATAAATATCCAAATGGCCACACTGATAAATACAATAAAATCTTGAAAAAGAACCTTCTCAGGATACTCAACTTTTTTCGATGTATAAACTAGATATAAATAACGCAATATTCCTAACAAAACAAAGAAGATACTAATAATTGCCAAGACTGAATTTAGTACAACTATTGCGTATATGCTATAAGTCCCTATTACCAATACAGCAGTCAGCATTAATAGATTCTTTAAAAAATCCTCAGTATAAATTTTAAGCACTGGACGTTTTTCTTGCTGCGAGAATTCAACAAGCCTTTTACCTACAATTAGAAATAGCGCCAAGAATACTGTACAGACCATTAGCCAATATGAGATATGTACTGATGATGAAATTCCTCCAACAATAATTCTAATTAAAAAGAACAATGAAATGCACAATATATCAACGATTGGAATATGCTTAAGTCTTTTCGAATATAGAATATTGAATAAGAAATACAATGCTAACGCCCAAAGTATTTCCGGTATATAGATATAACCAATGACTGCAGCAGATATAAATAAAACACTGCAAATTATTACAGATTGAGCAACAGTTACTTTACCAGAGGCCAATGGCCGACCTCGTTTGCTTTCATGTTTTCTGTCTTGATCTAAATCAAATAAGTCATTGATTATATAGACAGCACTAGACACTAAACAGAATAATATGAAGGCTAAAACTGTGTTTGCAAATAAATCAATATTTAAAATATAACCTCCAAAGAATATTGGGGCAAAAATAAATACATTCTTTACCCAGCTTCGAACTCGAATTAGCCTTAATAAATCCATATCTAATCAGGAATTAATACTATTTCCTCTTATGAATTAAAACATGATTACCGTCCGGATCTTTTACAACAGCCATGTGACAAGTAGGAAATTCAGATGGCTCGATCTTAAATTCAGCTCCTGAATCTTTTAATTTTTTAGCAGCCTCCTCAAAGTCATCAACCTCAAATGCAACAGCTGCACCATCAGGCGAAGTCTTCCACTGCTCTGGAGCGCATCCAAGCGCAAATATTCCAGTACCTACTTCATATTCTGTCCAAGAATCAGAATTAAACTCACTTCCTGGCACTAGTCCTAATACTCCCTCATAGAATTCCTTAGCTTTTTTCATGTCATTTACAGCATAAACAGTAAATGCGATATCTTTTATTTTCATATAGGCATTTTAGCACCAACGCTAAATTATCGCACCCTGTGCCAAAACAAGCCTTATGGACGTATTTTATCTATGAAGGTCACTATTAAGCATTTACTGAAGAGACCGTCTTTATTATATCTTTAGAGATCATATGACCATCTGAATCTAGATCATATACAAGCACTGCACCGAATAGCATCTCCTCGTTCTTAACCTCTTCGTCTGGGATATTTTCTATGTATTTCATCAATGCGCGTATGGCATTTCCATGAGAAACCATTAAGACATTTTTTCCGTCTTTAAGTAAAGGTAAAATTCTTTCTTTGAAAAATGGAACCACTCTGGCATAAACCATTTTCAATGTTTCTCCATTTGGCACAGGGCAATCCCATTCTCTTCTAACTTTATTCCATCCTTCCTCCCCTAAAATTTTTTCCATCTCCCACTTATCCTTTCCTGTATAGTCTCCATAATCTCGTTCATTTAGCATAGACACATGCTCAGTTGGCACATGATACTGTTCTGTGACCTCAAGCATAGATGACAGGGTTTCTATTGATCTAACTTGCATAGAAGCAAATGCATGATCAAATTTTATTTCTTTTACTAAACAACCCATCTCCTCTGATTTTTTAAAACCATATTCTGTTAAGTGTCTATCTCTCATACCAGTCCAAAGACCTTTGTGATTCCAATCTGATTCATGATGCCTGGCTATAACTAATTTTCCAATATTAGTTTGCTTTTGGTCTGCAAGATTTATTTCATTCATATATAGATTATATAACAAAAACACCCACTTTTGGGTGGGTGTTTTTGTTGGTTTATTAAACCTTAATGCGCGGCTGATGGGTGCTGACCCCACGACCTCTCGCGTGCATTTAATCCAATATTTTCATAATGGCACGGACTATATCTTTACCGTATTTGCAAAGCAAATTTAGGTACTCTGGTATCTAGTCTCTACGGCGCTCTCCTTAATTAAAAGAAGTTCCCTCGGTATTCGCATATCTATTACTAGACTTAGCCTTCACCGATATCCCAAAGAGTTTCAATTAGCCTTTAAGCTAAAAGCTGCCAGTCGACAGGCGAGTGCTCTACCGTTGAGCTACAGCCGCATCATTTTGTCAATACCCTATATTTATCAAAAACTATCTTTTTACGATCCAAATATAGGGTATGTGGCCTATTATACATAATTTCATATAATCTCAAAGAGTCTTTGATTGATAGGTTTAATCTAGAGTACCCCTTATTCTTAAAAGTGAAAACTGACCCTCCTTCAATTCCCAACTTCTTCAACTGATGATGAAGGTTAACCAAGAACTCTTTAGAGCCCGATGTGAACGCAGAAATAATTCCCATACTAGGATTTTCTCTATTTTTATGAAGAAGGCCTATCCAAACATTTCCATCTCCGTCAAAATATCCTCTTATAAAATCTCCAATGTATTTATTATCGATATTTGGCAAGCTCATCCTCTTTGACTTATTCGGAGTAAGCCCTACCTTACCTAAATCACCAAACATTTCTTTACTTCCGATTTGAATCGAGTAACAACCACCCAACTTTCCCATTTTGAATGAAATTTTATGACTAGACCCCATACTAGCTCTCATTCTTATTAAAAGTTCCTCATCCGCAGTATAAATAGCAAAATAATACCCTCCTCTACTATTCTTAATTATATTTCCATCTGCAAACATAAAACCAAGTATGTATGCCATATCATGACTCCACACTTTGAAAAAATCTTTATTAATTTCTCTATGCATCGGCATTAATTGCATTCTAAAACGAAGTCAAATTTTCCTCTTCTTACAATTTGCTTAAAAATATTTTGTAAAGTTATGAAAAAATAATAAATTTTTTCAAATAAATACAAAAAGCGGCAAAGTCCGAGACCTTGCCGCTTTCAAAACAAATTATCATCTTCCTGTGCCACTACGCATAATCAGTACTCCTTTAATAGTACCAATAACACGATCAACACATTCGTCTTCACGACCACGCTGGTTAATAATCGGATCATAGCCGAAAATACAAGATTTACGCATCTCAATTTTAGCAATAGACATACGACGATTGACCTCTTCCTCACTTTCAGTTTTACGAGCCTCCAACCTTCTCCTTAGTTCTTCCATACTCGGCGGAGCAATAAATACCCCTAGTCGATACTTTAGAATTAGCGGATGGTTAGACTCTAGAATAGATCTAGCGCCTTTTACATCGATATCAGTAATTACCGATATCCCACTTTCAAGCTTGTCAGTTATTTCTCTTATTAAAGTACCGTAGTATCTACCATGTACTATCGCATACTCAAGAAATGAATTGGTCTCAATCAAGCCTTTAAACCTCTCAGGAGTTATAAAATAATAATTTTCACCCTCTAATTCACCTTCCCGTCTTTCTCTTGTCGTACAAGACACAGCATAGTAAGGCGTTGGTACCATGCGCTCGCGAACTTTCGATATAATCGTGTTTTTACCGACTCCAGAAGGACCAGTAATCATAGCGAAAAACGGATTGGCAGTATTAGATGTTTTGCTCATAATCAAATTAGTAAGTTGCAGACAATCGATAGATAACTGTAAGGCCACCAAATATACCAAAGAACATTGGTGTCGACGGGTGGGATCGAACCACCGACCTGAGGCTTATGAGTCCTCCGCTCTAACCGACTGAGCTACGTCGACATATAAAACTGGCTTTAAACCACATTTGAATACTGGCCAAATGTGCATGTTTTATAACATAAAACACCAGTAAAATAAAGGCTCCAGGATGACTACTCCTTAACCTAGTAAAGTTAGCCTTGGGCACCTAAAAAAGAAAAAGTGCTCCCGCTAACACCTAGATGTCTGCGAAAGCACTTTTTCCATAAATCCTATCTCGTTGCAAATCTGTTGCGGAGCCAGGAATTGCACCTAGTCCTCAAGGTTATGAGCCTTGTATGCAACTGTTACACTTCCCCGCAATAGAGACATATTGAATGAAAATAAGCCTTTAGTCAAGCTAATATTTTAGTTTGTATATCAAGTAAACAAGCTGTGGTAAAAATACAATTACAATTTGGCCGTATAAGACTAGTGTCATTGGATACAAAATTTTCTGACTTAGAAGATGTACACCAAAAATAGCTATTGCAATCGAAGATATAGCAAATATTAATGGCAAAATAAAACCAAAATTAAAATATTTTTTATAGGTACTCAAAGTTGTAACTTCTGCCTCTTTATCAGCAAAAGATCGTGTTACCTGAAATTTCTTTTTGCTAGTAAACAATGACTTAATCACAGAAAAACAAATAGTATTTACAATCGATAATTCAAGTAATATAAGAGATAAAATTGAATTAAAAATAATTTTAATGTTAGATGTAAATGACAATTCTTTCTGCCATTTTATTAAATATCTCAAAATATTAAATTTAAATAAAATAAGTGAGGCAGACACAGAAATAATTCCCAAATAGAAAGTCCAGTCAAAATGAATAAACATATATATCAACCAAACAGAAAAAATAAAACTAACTGTAAATGTTAATATCACAGGATAAAGTCCATGCATAATCCAGCCAAACCAATCAGAAACATAAAGGGACATAGTATTGTTCCACTTCATATTTCTATCTTTTATCCACATCTTAATTATCTGCATAGAACCAAATACCCAGCGACTTCTCTGTACACATAAAGCAGAAAAGCTTTGAGGAGAACGCCCATATCCAGCTACCTGAGGTACATATGCAGTACGATACCCATCCCTAAGCAAAGATTCCCCTAGTGCCCCATCTTCACATATTGACCACATAGGCCAAAATTTTGTTTTCCAGGCTTTCCTATTGATAATAACCAAAGTTCCATTCATAACAATATTTCCTAGCATTGCTCTCATTGGGTACATAACTTTAAATACATAATCTTGCTCCAATCTTGAACCTAATTCAATCATATTTTCATTTTCCTTAACCTTATAAGCCTGAGGAAACTGTACAAAAGCTATATCGTCTTTTGTATACTCAAGACCAGTTTCGATCCAATTTGGCAAGGCTTCATAATCTGAGTCCATGATAGCTATGTATTCTGCATCATCGCTAGTGTGCTTCAAGGCATAGTTTAGTGCACCTGCTTTAAATCCATAGATAGAACTTTCAAAAAATAATTTAAGTGATTTTGTAGGCTCGAAATTAGTACTTACAGGGTTATCTTCAAAATACCTTTTAACTCTTTCGAAAGAATTTTTATTCTTTGAATTATTATCAATATAGATAACTTCAATATTTTTGTGATTCTGTGATAAAGCAGAAAGTATAGTACGTATAATTTGATCTGGATCTTCATTGCAAGCGGCTATATGTATAGACACTAAGGTATTCTTTCTTTTTTGAATTTCAGAAGAATCCAATCTAGGATATTTACTCAGAAGATACTTCGATGCATGCTTAGATATAAAAAATTGCATTAATTTTTGAGATATCTCGAAAAAAGCATACAGAGAAACTATACCGCATAATATTTGCAGCAATACCAGATTAGCTCCGAGTAATTTTGAATACTTCATAATCGCAAAAGACATAACAGATATGAAAACCAATATTATTCCAAAGCTAACAATTATCCCCTGTTCCAAATTTGAATCATTTTTCCTCAGATAGTATGGATCATTTTTTAAAAATGGATACCTGAAAAAACCATAGTAATACCAAATAATTATCGATACTAAAAAGATGTATGAAATAAACCATAGATATATATCTTTCGGATATAATACTTTCTTTTGATTACCATTTTTATCAAAAATACCCCAGTGAGGACCCACCAATCCTTCGGTAGTTGATATTTTAGCAGGAACGTCGAACATCTCTGCAACACTATAGAATACGTCTATAGTTGCAAAATTATCATATAACATGTCCAGGTACCTTCTTTGATTCAATAACCCACTTTTTGCATACCCTTGTCTTGGACCATCTGTCGGCCACCCTGCCTCTAGCAACACTACAGGCTTCGCGGTCACTGTCGCCAATGCAGAGAAGTCATTTTGAGTAAAATCCATTGCTTTATCTATCGGTTGACCATCCCAGTATGGAAATGAATGAAGACCAACTATATCCACATTGTTAACAAGGTTTGGAAATCTAACCCAAATATGAGCAAATTCAGCTGTGGTTATAGGTGGGTACTTTTGCTCTTTGATAAGTTCCGCAATTTTATTTTTATTACTCGTTCCATATATTCCGATTTTTACTCTATTAATATATGAAATTAAATCTGATTCTGTTAAAGTACCTAATAACAAAGTCTCATTTCCAACTACTATATACTTAACATTTTTTTGAGTTCTTCCTATTGAAATTATATTTTTAATTTCCTCCTTATTTATGGCAGGTTCAGTATCTGTTAGCCATGCACCTGCAATCACTTCCATGCCAAGTTTTTCAGCAATCTCTGGAATTTTCTCTAACCCTCTTGTAACAGAATAGATTCTGACACAGCTGCTATGTTCTTTAATTTTTATCAATGATGCGCGTAACTCTTCTTCTGTATAAGTTACACTTCTACTAAAATTATCCGGCGTGAAGCTTATACATGGTAATTTACTTGAAAATGGTTTAGGTTCAAAATTTTTACTCACATAAAAAAACACCAAACCTGCAACAATCATCGGAATTACAGCTAGTGCAAAAATAAGAACCTTGAAAGTTTTTAGTAGCTTTTCATACTGGATATTTTTTCTGTTCACAGCTAGATAAAATAAAACTCTTCAAATACTCTTCTATATAAATCAATCGCTCGTCTTGCTTCATTGTAGGTCAATGGATAACTTGACCCTTCATGAGCAATAACATTTCTAATTTTATGTGCACCCCAAGCCTCTTGAAGTGTTCCAAAAAAAGATGAGTCTGCAGACTTTAGCTTCTCACCAAGCGATTCTCCAGGTAGACCCATCTGCTCTAACATCTCAAATAGAACAATATCCGCTTCAAGGATAGCAAGACGCCAGTCTGCAGGATTTGCAGAATTAATTTTTGATTCAATATCCTGCCATTTTTCATTTCCAGCTTGGGCAATAGGTCCATGTACTGATACTTGCCCTACTTCGGCTCCTAGCAGGCCTCCAGGCAGACCATGGCCCAGGCTTCCTGATTGTCCCATCTGATTTACAACCCCAATACTTGGCCCGCTATATGGAGCAAGTGGCGAGCTTAGTGTTGCTTTAGATATTTTCCAATTCTCAATAACTTGGTTGTACCTCATCTTTGCATATGAGATAAGTACAATAAATATCAAAGACAAGAATACTGAAATAAAAGTTATAGACGTAAAAAGTCTTGCAGCGAATGCAATAAAACCTTCCTTGAAGTTATTAGCATTGAAAATTGCAGAAGAATCAAATCCGAATCCCGCTAAAACAGCAGGTACAACAATTAGTCCTATCAAGAGAAAAACACCAACAATTACAACGATGTTTTGCTCGAGCGAAACTGGACTTGCTTCAGGTTTTTTTTCTGCTTTTTTCTCCGCCATATTTACTTAATAGTACTAGATAAATCGTACTATCTCAATCAGTCATTTGCATTAGACATAAACCTATCTAAACGCTCTTCTCTACTTTATTGCAGATCTACTAATTGAGCCGAAATAGCCTTCTGCGGGACTAATTCCAACACTTGCCTGCCATCTTGCAAGAGCTGCTTTTGTTACTGTACCGAAATATCCAGTACTATTTCCTGCCCCTAGGAAACCTTTAGCAATTAACAAATTTTGCAATGAAACAACATCCTGACCCCTAGAACCTACTGTAAGATTTCTTGTGAATATTAAAGATGAATTTGTGTTCGATTGAGACGGAGTAATATTTGTTGCCTGGTTTGTAATCACAGCAGACCCTTGTCCTTTAATTTTTGTTCTTGTTACAGCGCCAAAATACCCTTCTGCAGGACTTATACCAACTGAGCCTTGCCAAGATGCTAGTGCAGATCTGGTAACATTTCCAAAATATCCAGTATTATTTCCTGACGCTAAATACCCTTGAGAAATCAAGAAATTTTGTAAAGCAACAACATCATTGCCACGACTACCTAAAGTAAGATTTCTATCATATTGATATGTAGATACTGTAATTTGAGAATTCGAGCCCTGAGAAATATTATTTTGACTTGAAGAGTTAAACTGTGTACATCGTTGACCTGTAACAATACTAAACACCTCACCTTCGGTACATATTACAGAACTTGTCTGATTTTGATTTCCGGAACTTGTTATTGGACCTCCGCCAGTGGTCACACTCGCACCATTTGAACCACCTAAAGATGACGCACCTCCACCCGTATTTGTATTTACTTGTGCTAGATTAAATATCGCATTAACTGTTGTATTTCCATTTACAATAATTGGACATGTTCCAATTCCAGAGCAACCTGTTGACCAGCCAGCAAAAACTGAACCTGAGGAAGCAGCTGCAGACAGTGTTACTGATGAACCAGAATTAATATTTTCAGAACAATCACCCCCACATGAAATACCTGTACCTGTAATAGTTCCTGTACCAGTTCCCGACTTTGTTACTCCTAATAAGTATTTTTGGTTAGGCTGATTTACAATATTACCCTCTACAACTTCATAAGTAGAAAATCCTGTCACGGTAAATACTAATACTCCATTTGAGTATGAATTTATTACACAAGTTGGGGCAAGACACTCTACTCCATCTTTCATAATTTTAGGTTTAACTTCTGTAATATTATAAAGAGTAATTGTGGCAGGCTTATTAAGTTCAGGTATATTACTTGAACTTAATTCAACTTTCTTTGGGTAAAATTTAAGATATCTGTCCAGGTCAATTGCAGAAGTTGATCTTGTCATCACTACATCATCCTTATAAGAAATCTTTCCCACTCCATTTTTTCCAATTACCACACCTTTAGCGCTATTAAGATTAGTTTCCAGATCTGGTTTGATATCAAACGTTGCAGCTTTAGGTAATATACATCCATATGTATTTACTGATGTACTTAAAGAAGCTGGTGTATTCGGACAATAATCAATTGAATCCCTTTTTCCATCCCCATCTGTATCGATATTACCAGCTGTCACTGCAGTAATTATTACTGTGCTAGACGATATAGCTCTACCATCTGAGACAGCTACTCGTAATTCATATCTGCCTTCAATCGAAAACGAAGCTGCTGTATTTTTATTCACTGGTAATGTAAAGGCAACTGTACCTGGCCCACTAACCTTAGTCCAAGAATATGTGAGATTATTTCCATCTGGATCATAAGAACTAGCAGCTGAAAGTTGTGCCAGGGCTGGCAAAATTATCGTCTGGTTCTGTCCCGCATTTGCAACAGGATTCCTATTTGGCGTTGAGGCGCTTCCGTTAAACGTCGCAACGATATTATTATTACTTACAAGACTGGGTCCTACAGTAATACTACAAACCAAACCTGTACCTGAACATAACCCTCCTGACCAGCCTCCGAAATATGAAGTACTCGGTACAGCTGTCAAAGTTAATACTGTACCTTCAGCCAGAGTTACACTAGTGCTAGAGCATGACGAACCACAGCTCACTCCTGGTATAGATGTGTTTATAGAGCCCATACCAGATGCAAGACCAGTCTTTGAAATATTAATTTTGTAAGTTGGTTTTGGTGTTGTAACTACAGGGTTTTGAGTTGTAGTCGCAGGAGGCTGAATTATAGTCATTGCCTTTACATCAATATCTACCGCCAAGAAAAACTTCATTACATTGTCATCATATAAGTAATCAGCTTTTTTCGGAGTGCCATTATCCTCGGCTTTTACAAATAATTTCAACTTAGGAGATTTTGAATAATCTAAGTTTACAGAATCTTTTACTGAAATTTCACCATTGCCACTATTAATATTAAATAGATCTTTTCCTGACCCTCCAATAATACTGTATGTAATAGTTTGACCATTTACAGAATCAGGATCCTCTGCAGTGACTTTGCCAATTACTGTTCCGACAGGACTCTTTTCAATGACCGACAAATTCTTATCTCTAGATTCGATAGCAAAAGCAGGCGGATGATTCTCTTTTACAAATCCAGTTATTCTAACGACTCCAACTTTATCTACTCCTCCCATCTCCGCAATAGCAGCATCAATTTTATCTCTTGTGTATGGATAGAAATCACCAAGATGCACAAATGAGTACGCTGACATGAGTAAAAGTTCATTGTTATAAACAATAAATATTGGAGATCCAGAATCACCATTTCTTATCTCGCTAAAATTTGGATTCACATATTTAGGATCAATATCATAGAATCTAGAAGCATTCATAACTTCTAGAAGACCTATTAATTTACTAGGTTTAGAATATGTAAAATTCTGGGTTAAAACTGAGATCAAAACATTTCTATCTTGATTTAGAGATAAAAGCCTCAAATTTCCAATTACACCATATTTAATAAGAGTAGGTGTAACAAACTTATCACTTCTGTCATAATTTTTTACCGGATCAACAGCAATATATTGGTTTGCATCTGTAAAATCTAACATCCTATATACTTTGAAACGATCAGTCGGCAATGGTCTGTCCAACTTAACTATACGTTTATCGCCTCCTGTAATAAATCTATAATCAACTATTGTTCTCTCTTCTACATTTCCACTTTTATCCGCAAATCTCACTTTTGTATTTAGTGGCAAAACATAGTGCTCTGCTTGTATCATAAACTGTGGCGCTATCAAAGTTCCTGCTTTCCTAGCATCACCCCATTCACTTTGCCAAGTAGTTACTCCCGTGAAATCCAATTTAGAAGTCCAAGAATTTTGATTAGGTTTAAATGCTCCGAGCAGAGAATTTGCATTGTTTTCATATACACTAAAATTACCCATGCCTGGACCTGAAATAAGTGTATCTAACTCTGAATTAACTTTTTCAGTAAATGTCGGACCTGTAGTCACAGCTAAAACAGTACTTTCTGTCGGTAGATTTGTAGTAGATGGATTACCATCATTCTCAATGTTCAAACTTGAAAAAAGTATATTTAATTTTGATCTTGTCGCGGGACCTACTGCACCATAGCCATTTGTCTCCGGTGAACCTGAGCAAGAAATATTTTGTGCACACTGAAAAGATTTAAGAGCCTTTTCGGTTTGCATACCAAAATACTCTGTCTCATTTCCAGCTGAGCCAGAACCGAAATCTGCAACTACGTAGCCATTTGTATTTAAAAATTGCTGCAGAAGTTTAACTTGATAGTGAGAATCTCCACGTTTTAAACCTAAATTAAAAATTTGACCCGAACTTGTTTGTGCAAGAGCGGGTTTTGAGCCAAAAAATACCAGAGTGAAAAGTAAAACTGAAACTAATAATATAGTTAATAAATTATTTCTGCTTCGAAGCGCGAATTGTGCAACCTTTTCTGATCGCACCAACCCCGATATAGTTTTATGCATGTGTCAATTATATAACACTTCCGATAGCAAATAGTGCCTTTTCCCCACCATGTGGCGCCATGAATTGAATAGCTAGTGGCAATTTATTTCCGTCTGAATCAGATCCATCTGTTGTTCCTGTTGGAATTGAAATAGCAGGAATTCCAACCAAGTTTGCTGGCACTGTGAAAATATCTTCAAGATACATTTTGATCGGATCGTTAGTATTTTGACCAATTTTAAAAGCTGGGCTCGGGGCGGTTGGAGTTGCAATAACAGAAACAGATTTAAATGCTTCAGCAAAATCTGCTTTTAATAATTCCCGGACAATATTTGCTTTGTTGTAATATGCATCGTAGTACCCAGCTGAAAGCACATATGCACCTAGTATAATTCTTCGTCTTACTTCTTTGCCCAACAATTGGCCTCGAGTTTTCATATAGTCAGCAAGTAGAGTGTCCCCTTCTACATGTCCGCCGTATTTGATTCCATCATATCGTCCCATATTTGAAGAAACTTCAGCAGGCATAACAATATAGTAAGTTGCTAGTGAGTAAGATATTCTTGGCAATGATATTTCCTGCACCTTCACGCCTGCCGTTTTCAATTTTTCGATTGTCGAATTGAAATTATCAAGAACAGCTTTATCAATTCCTCCTTTATTCAAAAGTTCTGGCACAATTCCGATTGTCATAGTTGAAGGATCAATTGATTTCGACGCATCAGAAATTTCGCTTGAACCAATTTCGCCTGAACCCTTATCTAAATTATTATCACCTAAATTATCATGCGAAGTGCCATCATATTTATCTTTTCCTTTTATAATATTGAAAACAAGTTCAGCATCTTCAAGGCTTTTAGTAACTGGCCCGATAACATCTAGCGATGAACCCATTGCCATAAGACCATGTCTTGAAACACTTCCATAAGTAGGCTTAAGCCCAATTACTCCAGCGTAGGCTGCAGGCTGTCTGATTGATCCACCGGTGTCTGATCCAAGAGATGCAATAGAAGCATCCATAGCAACTGAAGCAATTGATCCACCAGACGAACCTCCAACTACACGACTTAGGTCATGCGGATTTTTCGTAGGACCATATGCAGAGTTTTCTGTTGAACCTCCCATGGCGAATTCATCCATATTTACTCGGCCAATAAAAATAGCGCCTGCTTCTCGCAATTTTTTAATTACAGTAGCGTCATAAGGTGCAACATAATTTTCAAGCATCTTTGAGCTAGCTCCTGCGATTTTTCCATTTATCAAAATATTATCTTTTATTGAAAATGGCATACCAAGCAATGGCTTAACCTTTATCCAAGCTTTTGTATCCCCTCCGTTAGCCTGCGTAATTTCCGCACGCTCTTTGTCTGCATCAATTGCAGCATCTTTTACATCTGCAAAAACTTCTCGAAATGCATTTATCTCCGCATCCTTCTCTTTAATTACTGAAAGATAATAATCAACTAATTCAGCTGACGTTGCCTCCCCGGCAGAAAAAAGTTCCTGAGCTTTTATGATTGTTAAATTTTTGAGATTGTCTTTCATGATTTTTAGAAATTTTTTACAAATTTTTCACGGCGCAAATTACTGCGAACCGCCAAGTATCTTCTTAACTTGTATATACTCTCCCTCCTCTTTATTACCAGTATGTCTCGGTGCACTTTCAATCAAAACAGATGAATCAGGAATTAACTCACTGCCAGTTCCTTTATCTGCCATATCTTCTCTCATAATATTTCTATGAGGATAATGACTCTTGTCAGTTCTCGGAGCATGATTTTCAGAATCAATCGCGCCAGCCGACACTTCTTGGATCTGTCCTACATAAGACAAAATACCACCAATTTCTTTAGCGAATGCAACCTTCTCGTCAGAGGTTAGTGCCAGGCGCGATAGAGCTGCCAGTTTTTCCACGTCTGCAACTGTAAATTCTTGAGTTCCTGTTGTGGCGTCTTGGACGCTCTTTTCAGTGTCGTTTATGGTGTCGTTTTGAGACATATTCATAGCGACATCATAGCATATGAGGTTTAATTTTTGGATTACCAAGAGTATTGACAATATAGGTGTTTAGGTGTATAATATAGTCGTTCAGAAAGTCAGTATTTCAGCCAAAACTCAACCCAGAACCCATACCACTCATGACTTCGAAACAGATCTTTATTTGCTTGATCCTGACCGTTATTATCAGCATTACTTACACCAGCGCAGGTAAAGCCTTTATGGCAATGCCAGCTGGTTCTGCAAGGACTACAACGGGCGGCATCGCGATCGCAATCGGAATCTGGCTCACCTACTCGTTTATTCGATCCCTTCGCACTCCAAGTGCCTAAGCCGAGTAATCAGCCAACACCCCTTCAACCAATACCAATGTGCTCATCTATAACGATGAACAAAGGTAACGGTTGGAGGGGTTTTCTTTTTCACACTATTTTGTAAGACGCTCACCTCTTAAGCAGTAGCCTCTATAGATCTCAGCCTGAATTCATGAGACTTCAACATTTCCATAACAAATTTCTTGAAATCTAAAAATTCTTCTTTAAGTTCACGTAGGTCTGCTTTTATTTCACGGATATCGTTTTTCATTTCGGACACATCTGCCTTGAGCTCGGATACATCTTTTTTAAGTTGAGCGACATCTACCTTTAATTGGTCTACATCCACCCTCAATTCTTTCATATCGAATTTCAACTGCTCGTTGCCAATCCTCAAATTCTCAAATTGAGTTGCTGTAAGTAACTGAAAATCACCCATATCTGAGCTAAAGATCTCAAATGTAGAGTTCAATACATATTCATGCTTTTGTACGTCTGAAACTTTCATATATTCTATGTTTATTGATATTATTTACTTATAAACATTTGAAGTCTATATTGACGGACATTAAATTTTCATCAATAAAAGTTAAAATCGACTTTTACGTTAGCCTTATAATAGAAAATGGAAACTAAACACATATTATCCACAAATATTTTCATAAAATTTTGAAGTAAATCTAAACTGTAACTACCCTAACCTCTTCAAAAACTCTTTCTCGTCTATAACTGTGACGCCCAACTCCTCTGCTTTGTCCAATTTAGACCCCGCCTCCGCGCCCGCCAACACATAATCTGTCTTAACAGAAACAGACCCTGTAACATCGCCACCTAGTGCTTTGATTTTAGCTTTAGCTTCATCACGACTCATAGTTTCAAGTGTGCCAGTTAATACAAAAGTTTTGTCTTTGAAAAATTCTATATCTGCTCGTGCAGAAATTTTTGAAGCAGTTCCATCTCCCCCGTTTCGCGCACCAAAACCATTTACAAAATCTTCAACCACAACTTGCTTACGCAATCTCTTAATTAAATCTTTATGATCGGTATTTTGAAACCAAGTTACCAGAGATTCCGCAACGACTGTGCCTATACCATTTATCTGACTAAATGCTGAACCATCTTTAATTTTTGCAGCGTCCATAATCGCATCTATAGTTTTAAAATGCTTAGCTAAATCCTCCGCAGTCTCTTCCCCAACATGGTCAATAGATAGAGCGAAAATAAATCTTGGCAAGCTTACATTTCGAGCTTTTTGAATCGCCTCGATTAAATTATCTGCCGATTTTTCTGCAAATCTCGGAAGCGCTAGTAAGTCACCTTTCTTCACAGTAAAAATATCATCTGAAGTATTAATCAAATTATTCTCAATTAAAAGATCAATTTGTTTAGGTCCCATACCTTCAATATCAAAACACTTCTTAGAAGCAAAGTGGTGGAGGCGACGGCGATGCATGGTACCCGAGTCGCGCACCACGCAGCGATAAGCCGCTTGTCCCGGAATTCGCTCGATACGCCCGTCGCCTCCACACTCTGCAACATGAGTTGGAAACTTAAATTTCTTCTCGCGGCCAGTTCGCATCTCAGTCAAAACTTTTACAATATCAGGAATAACATCCCCTGCTTTTTGTAAAATCACCGTATCTCCAATGCGGATATCTAGGCGCTCTATTTCATCTTCATTGTGGAGCGTGGCACGAGATACTGTGCTTCCAGCAACCAATACAGGACGCAAGTGAGCAACTGGTGTAATTACTCCAGTTCTTCCTACCTGAAGCTGTATATCTTCAACAATAGTTGTTACTTGCTCAGCAGGAAATTTAAATGCAATTCCAAAGCGTGGAGCTTTTCCAGTGTAACCAATAGCCCTTTGCGCAACTTCTTCATTTACCTTAATTACTACACCGTCAATTAAGTAATCTTCCTTAGGAGCTTTTGCCTGCCATGTTTTCCAGAAAGCTAAAATATCATCGACACTTTTTCCGATTTTAGCATGAGGATTAACCTTGAAACCAAGGTGTTTTAAAAACTGCAATTCTTCATATTGAGATTTGATAGCATTGTTTTGACTAGTTGTTTCAAATCTTGCTATGTCATATATAAATGTATCCAGTTTTCTACTCGCAGCAATTTGAGGATCTAATTGCCGAATTGATCCGGCGGCCACATTTCTGGGATTTGCATATAACTCTTCACCCTTTTTTGCTTGTGATTTATTTAATAATTCAAAATTCTTTTTACTCATCCAAACTTCTCCTTCAACGATAATTGTTGCCGGTTCCTTCAACTGTAGTGGCACAGATTGTATTGTACGAATATTGTGGGTTACGTTTTCGCCGATACGGCCATCGCCTCTTGTTGCGGCACGAACCAGGTTACCTCTTGAATATTCGCAAACAACTTTGAGACCATCTATTTTTAGTTCGAGGGTGTATGTTGGTCCATTTTTTAAAATCTTTTTAAGATCTACGATTTCTTCTTTTGAAAATGGCTTTCCGTCAAAATCTTTGGGTACGTAATTACTTTCGCCATTTTTATTTACTAAACTATCCTGACCAACACCCTCGAGGCTTTGTTTTAAAAATTTCTTTACACGTGCATCAAAATTAATAATATCCTCTTCATTGAAAGCATCGTTAAATGACCACTGTGCAACTTTATGTGGAACTTTTTCAAATTGTTTAAGAGGCTCACCAGCAACACGTTGGCTTGGAGAATCTTTGGTAATTAATTCAGGATATTTAGTCTCAATTTCAACAAGCTCCGCTTTTAGTGAATCAAGAGCCTCAGCTGAAATTTCCTCTTTATCTAGTACGTGGTAATTATGCCTATGTTTTTCAATAGCTTCCCGTAATTTTATTAGGCGTTTTTTGACACTATCAGGCGCGCTATCATGAGTATTTTTAGATCCGGTTACAGAAGCCATATTTTTCTATCATACACGAATATATGTTTTTTTGCTCTCCTTTTTTTCTACCTTTAAGTAGGTTACAAGATAGTGGCGAAGACCTTAGTAGCCAATATAAACACCTCGTTCAACCGTCTTTGGCTTACTCAAGTCACACTTAACATTTGGATTTAAATAGTCCATGGTGTAGCCTGCTGCTGCTCTATTTATAACAAGAGGACCGTTGTAACCTCTTGCGTCTATAGACGTATCCTCTATCCCAGTTGTTGGATTAAAAGTCTTAACCACAGTTACAAAGGCACAAGATTTTGACAATGGATCTGAAGCATCACTAGTATCTACATAAAAAGTTGATGTAGCAATTGTGGCGGCTATACCACAGAGAGTGTCATTACAAACTTTAGAGAAGCCATATACCAAGCCTTCACCAGTATCATCTGTATCCGCAGAGATTCCTCTTCCGCAAACAATTTGAGTACCCATAACTGATGTTGTTCCAAAAGGGCCATCTGCTATTGATACACCGTAACTATCCTTTCTGTCCCAGTACATAGCGCACTCAGCAGCTGAATCAGCAGCATAGAATGCAATAAGTGAGCCACTTCCAGATGAAGCAAGTGTTAATTGTTTAATTATAATATTTCCGATTGAAAAACCTACAGCAAGAAGGAGCGCCGCAACAATTAGTGACACAAAAAGTGTGAACGCTTTATTCCCTTCTTTAAACTTTTTAATAAAATGAGTCATGTTTATTGTTTATTGTATTATATCAGTAATTTTAACTACCTTCATAATTTTGAATCTTCCAATTAGTCAACTGTAAGTGTAACGGAAACTGATATGTGCCTCCTACCTGATTCCATTTCATAAGAACTTTAACTGATATTTCCTGCACAGCAGCAGTATCTTCAGGTGATTTAGTAAAGATAACTTCTCTGGTAAAAATAGAATCTTTTGTACCCGTTGTTGTATCTTCACCGTAAAGACCATTTGTAGAATTTAATTTAATTTTTGGACAAACACTAGGAGTTCCCGGACAAAGTTTTAATTTATACCCAGAAGAATCTCTAACTAATTGATATTTATCAGGTGTAGTGTCACTTGCATCATTTATGATCGGATTACTTAATCCTCCGTCAATTAAACCAGACAACCACAAATTTGGATCTGTGACCGTAAGTGAATTTTTATCTCTAATATTTCTAACATACTCAATAGCTTCTTGTGCGAGATAAAAACCTGTCATCTGATCTCTTGCGAAAAATGAAATTTTAAATGCTTGCGAAACAATAACAAGTGGCCCAAGGACTGAGACAACAAGAATTGATATTGCAACTAGAGACTCTACAATAGTTAATCCTTTTTGTCTTATCATAGATTTATAGCTTTTATCCATATTTACTTTTTTTATTTGTGAATTCATGTTCATGATATTGAAATAATTATGGCTACTATATATTTAGTAATCTTTGAGAAATAAATGTCTGCACACTGAAATCAGATGATTTTGTTTTATTTATTGCAGCTGTGCCTTGAATCTGAACAAAAACACCAGGCTGATCTGTTCCAGGAGTCGGTACTTTAATATACAAATCCATCTTTGTGATGTTTATATCGGCAGATGTCACAATCAATTCTCGATAATTTGCAGTACCTATGCAATTTACACTAGGGTTTGGAACATTTATAGGACAAATATACTTTACTATATATCCTCTGCCAGTAGTATCTACACGTCTTGTATATTGCACTACTCGCGGAATACCAGAAATTGTCGACATAAATGTTATGTCTTGATAAGCAGTACTTGAGTTACAAGCGATACCAGGGTTAATTTCTGAACCTACAAACGGCTGTGTAAATGTAACGCCGCACTTGTATTTGTAACCAGTCTTAATATCACGAACCATATTTTCTACTGCAGAACTTAAGTTATTAGAAACTGAGTTAATCGCTTGTGTTTTCTTATTTCCATCTATAATTGAAAGTACTGCCCCGAGGACAATAGTCATAACTACTAGGAAAAGAGCAACTGATACCATCATCTCGATTAAAGTAAAAGCTGACTGACTAACCTTTACGTCCTTTCCCTTTATAGTATTTTTAATAAATGATTTGTTCATATTAATTCAATAGTTTAATTATTTACACAAGCCGGGTTTGTACTCTTTGCACTTTCTACACTGATCTGCCCTGTAGCTTCAATAATAATTGCCCTACAATTATTGTTTGCTGGAGTATTAACAACAATATAAGCAGGACCAGGAAAACCTAGTTCAGCCCCTGCACCCAAACCCTTATCCCCTTGAAAATATGCCTCAGGGTTTGGTCTCCTAAATAAAATATCAAGTTTAACAAATGAACTACCCAGACTTGCTGATCTGATACAAGGCGTAGTGATAGGATGGTTTAAGCAAAGAGCCGTAATTCTGTTACCATTTTGATTTTGAAACTTATATATAGCAAATGTTTCCCCTGCCTGATATATACTGTCGTTATTTTGATCTTGAAATAAAACCCACTGTTTTTCGTTACCATTTGTTAAATCGACATGAAGACCGAATGGCTTTTGGAAGTCTGTAGATGTTGGACTTGAAGTAGGACTTGTTCTTACACCAATTCCATAGGCCTGAGTCTCTCGTACAGCTAAAGCAATCTCATATGCGAGATTGGTAATTAAAATATTATTACTAAGTTCCTTTTGGTTCCAAAGAGCTACGGCCATTATCAAAGAAAAAATTCCTATAACAACAATAAGTTCAATTAAAGTAAAGCCCAATTTAAAACTTGCTCTAGCTTTACCTACTGTTGATTTAATTTTATTTAAGTTCATATATTATTCCCTGCTGATTACAAACTGAATGTAAATAAATTATACCCTAAAATATAGACAATGAGGAGGCCTGAAATCAAAAACGGTGCAAAAGGTACTTCACTTTTTAGAGTCAGGTGCGGGATGCGTAATTTCCTGGTTAATCTTCTGAGCGAATCTATCTTGCTTAATCTTTGCAGAGCAATAATACCGACTGAAATTATTGCACCTAACCAAAATCCAAATATGATTGCAGTGATCGCAGAAGTTAGCCCTAGCATCCAACCAAAACCAATCACAAGCTTTGCGTCCCCTAACCCCATCCAGCGACCATCTGACAATCTCCATATCAGATAAAATGGCAAGGCAACAATTGGACCTGCGAATAATATTGACCAACTCATAGCACCTATTACTACCTGTGACAAAAGTGCAAAAATACCAAAAAATATAACCGCTATATCTGGAATTATTTTATGTCTCATATCATATGCAACCATAGCAACAAGCAATGACATGATTACTAGATCTATTAAAACTTTTAATACCAGTTGAACTGAAATTGATTCAATTGAAACCATATTAAAAAGATCTGTATTATGTAGATAAACTGCTACAAAAGATAAAGCTGTAGCAATCTCAACTAAAATATACTGTGGTGAAATTTTAGATTTACAACTTCGGCACCTACCCTTGAAACCCAGAAAACTAAAAACCGGAATCAAATCGATTGTATTAAGTTGTCTACTGCAAGAAAAACACATAGACCTACCACCAAAACCCTTCCCTGTATTAAACCTGAGTATTAATACATTTAAAAAACTTCCTATAATTAACCCGAATAGCGCAAATGCGATTATTGCAAAAACAGATATATCACTTGAAAACACATTAGCTGGGGGCGCTAAAGATATTGAAGAAAACAAAGATGACGCTGACAAATATTCTCCAAAAAAGTTAATCATATTAAGATTATTATATCAGTGAATATTCTATATACAAAAAACACCCGAGGTGGGTGTTTTTTTGTATATATATTAAAGCTATATTATATACACGATGCAGTAGCAACATTTATTGCTGCAGATGGCGTGTTAGCCGCAACAGTAGTTGATTTTAAAGCACCTCCTCTGTTATCAACACAGAATGCTGAAGTACCACCTGAAACCCCTGGATCTATGATAGCAACAGCCCAAGCTGTAGCAGTTAGTACTGTAGTACCGTTAGTTATACAATAAGTGTCAGTTGCAGGTACGCCATCTGAAATGATTCCGTTTAAAATAGCACTTAAACTATTTGTTCCGGTTACGAATAATGCAGATGTACCAGGACATGCACCCGCTGGAACCAATCCTCCTAGACCATAACTCCTGTTACCTGTAGTTGTATAGTACAACTCAGCTTGGCCTCTCAAGCTTGCAACCTGTGCCCTAACCCCAGCTGATGAACCTTTTTGTTTTGCACTACTCAATGCAACCATAACAATAGCTGACAGCAACCCTATGATGGCGATAACCACCAAAAGTTCAATCAATGTAAATCCTTTTTTGTTCATAACTAAATTTTTATAATAGTTTTATTAATTCTTAAATTATATCATATAAAAATTAATTTCATCCAATAATAAAAACCGGTGTGAATAACCGGTTTTTATTATTTAGAATCTTTAAACTCTAAAATTCAACTATAACTAGTTGTTACAAGCAAAGTTTCCAGCTGCAGGAGCAGATGAAGTTGAAATTGCATTTCCTCTACTGTCAACACAGAAGAATGATAGTGGGTTTGAAGGCAATGGTGATGCAACTGCCCATGCTGATGCACTACTTCTACAAGTCAAAGTACTAGCTCCGTTCTGTGATTCTGCACCTTCTGTCAAAGATTTAAGACTTCCAGTACTTGTCGCAGATGAGAAGATACTTCCCGCTGTAGTACAACTTTCAATTGCACTATATGCATTATTGTTTGATGAATAATACAATTCAGCCTGAGCTCTCATGTTTGAAAGTGTAGACTGTACTGCGGCATCCTGCCCTTTAGTTCTAGCTGATGTAAGTGAAGCGAGTACTACTGATGAAAGAATACCGATGATGGCGATAACCACCAAAAGTTCAATCAATGTAAATCCTCTGTTCTGTAATTTTTTCATTTTATAAATTTATAAATAACGTTATCTAAATTTTAATTAACCAAACCTTCTGATCAATTAAGATCCTTAGGTGCCTTAAGTATACCAGTTATATAGTTAAGTGGATTCATGGTGTGGATAAAGTCGTAGCCTTAGACTTTAAATACACTATTTTTTTGAACAAAAAACTAGAAACTAGAAGAGATATTGTAGATAGGAATCAATACTGATGCTAACAATATACCTACACCTAAACCTAGAACTACAATCATGGCTGGTTCGATCAAATCCACCAAAGTATCTACTGCTTGCATAACTTCTCTCTGATAGAATTTAGCAAGTGTTTTTAGAATATTTCCAAGTTCCCCTGATTCTTCACCGATTCGCATCATCTGTATCATAATTCCTGGAACCTCTTTGTACTTCCCCATAGCATCTGATAAAGCTGTTCCAGCCTTGATATCATCTAGGCTCTTAACAATAATATTTTCAAATATTTTGTTATCAACAACACTTGAAGTTAATTCCATAGCTTTAACCACAGGAACCCCACTTGATAGTAGTGTATTTAGGTTATCAGCGATTCTTGATAAATATAGTTTCCTAAACAAGTTACCAATATATGGTACTTCAATCTTAAGAGCAGACATAGCATATTCACCAGGCTCAGTCTTTGTATATCTCCATACAACAAATCCAATACCTAAAAGCACAATTAGCATCGGTATCCACCAATTAACTAAAAATGAACTGATGGCGATAACAACTTTTGTATATAATGGAATCTCTTGACCTGAATCAATCAAAATTTGACTAATTTTTGGAATAACCACTGTTAGCATGAGCACCATAACAGCAACGAAAGTACCAATTACGAAAATTGGATAAATCAATGAATTCTTTACCTTACTTGTAACTTCATAGTTTCTATCTAAATAATCAGCCAAGAATTGAAAAGTTTGATCCAACTTACCAGACTCTTCACCAGCCTTAACCATGTTTACGTAAAAATTTGAGAAAACTTTAGAATGTTTTGCAAGTGCAACAGAAATCGCACTACCTCCCTGAATATCATCTGACACCTGACTTAAAACCTTTCGGAGAGGCTTGTTCTCTGCCTCTGTCGAAAGTAATCTGAAAATTCTAAGCGCTGACACTTGAGATGAAAACAAAGTAGACATTTGTCTAGACAGAATCACAATATCTTTTTGTTTAACACTTTCAAAAAATCCAAGATCTCTTTCTAGAAAACCTACTTCATCCGCAGGGTGAATCGAGGTAATCACCAACCCTCTTCTTTGTAGTGAACTTACAGCAATATCAATTGTCTGAGCATCGATTGTACCTGCTTCTTCTACACCACCCTGATTTATAACTTTATATTTGTATAACATATATTAAATTAGTCTTTCCAAAACTTTTGGATTAAGTGAACGCTGATAAGCATTTTCAATACTGATCTCACCTCTTCTAACCAAATCAGCCAAACATCGGTTCATGTCAATCATACCTTCTGCAATACCTGTTTCAATAACAGTATTAATTTCATGAGTTCTCTTTTCTCGAATCAGGTTCGAGACAGCGGCGTTTGAAACTAAAAGTTCATATGCAGGAATTTGTCCTCCTGAAATTCTTGGAACCAATCTCTGTGAGAATACACCCGAAAGAGCTGAAGCCAACTGAACACGAATCTGATCTTGTTGATTAGCTGGGAAAGTATCGATAATACGGTCAATTGTTTGTGCAGCACTGTTTGTATGAAGTGTAGAGAATACTAAGTGACCAGTTTCAGCTGCTGTTATCGCTGCAGCCATAGTCTCATGGTTTCTCATCTCTCCTACTAAAATCACATTTACATCTTGTCGCAAAGCTTCTATTAATGCTATTTCAAAACTTTCAGTATCAATACCAACTTCACGCTGATCAATAATTGATTTCTTCTGTTCATATACATATTCAATTGGATCTTCAATTGTAATAATATGCTCTGCTCTTTCTTGGTTTATCAATTCAACAAGTGCAGCTAAAGTTGTAGTTTTTCCTTGTCCAACTGGACCTACCACTAAGAAAAATCCTTGCTTCTTTCTTGCAAAAGCCTCAAGTGTTGCAGGTAGTGCAAGCTCTGTTACAGTTTTAATCTGCTTCGGGATTAGTCTAAGTGCGATACCAAAAAAACCTTGTTGTATAAATGCGTTTCCTCGGAAACGAGCAAGATCTTTGTATTGATAAGAGAAATCAAATTCCTTTTTCTCCATAAACTTCTGAAAACCATTTTCACCGATAAGGGCCACCAACATACCTTTTATATCGTCGTGCGAAAGTGGTTGCTTTTTAACTAAAGGCAATAACATACCTGAAGTTCGAATCGTAGGATGTCTACCTTCTGATAAGTGCAAATCAGATGCTCCTTCTCTAAAAACAGCGCCTAACAATTCTTCAATTTCTTCTTTATAGTCTTCTACTTTTGTAGTCATATTTTTAGGGTTTATAGTTATTAAAGTTTAATTTGAAAATGATAATGGTTTTTCACAGCAACTTACGCACTCATACCGTGATGCTTATTGGCTAACATACGGAGAACTTCAGTTACAACTTCAGATGGAATAGTAGTCGCTTTTACAATATAACCATCGATTCCGAGTCTTTTTGCTTTTTCGATATCAGTCGACTGACCTTGATTGCTTAAAATTAACACTGTCGCTTCTTTTGCTAGATTCTTATTTCGCATATTTTCAAGCATCTCCAGACCATCCATAATTGGCATAACAATATCCAACACTATTGCGTCTGGAACAATATCTTTCTCAAGCTGATCTAAAGCAGATTTGCCATCTGATGCAGTATAAACTTCAAAGTTTTCTTTTTGAAATTTAATTGAATACATATTCAAAAGAAACTTGTCATCGTCAACTATTAGAATTTTATATGGTACACCTTCTGTCATAAGATATTACATCGAAATGTAATTACATTTTATCATAATACTAAAAAAATAGATGCAATAGACTGTTGATGACTTAATTTAATAGCAGTCCAACTATAATAAATTTTAATAATAATTTATTTAGACTAAACTTTATAAACCTCCTCAAATGGAATCTCCTTGCGTAAAGCCCTAACGATTGCATCCTCCTTCATGCTCAACATACCTTTTTCGTCTCTCAAGAACTTATTAATAGTTAACTCGGTAGGATCTTTAAGGATAATTCTTTCTAGATCTTTATCCATTTCAAAAACTTCAAGCACAGCCAATCTTCCCTTTATACCCTTAGGGCAATCAGGCGTAGGATTCACACGGTACATCTCTGTTTCTCTAGGAATTTCCCCTCTATATTTCTCAGGTAAATCAGCAAACTGCTTGTCTATCATAACTTTTATACTGTCATCTACTGGAACTGTTTTAACTGCAGGTAAAAAGGCTTTTCCAACCAATCTCTGGCCCATTCCTAAAATAAGAGTAGGAGCAATCATATACGGATCAACTCCCATATCAATAAGACGTGGAATAATACCAACTGAACTATTGGTGTGAATCGTAGAAAGCACTAAGTGACCAGTCAAAGCGGCCTGAATTGCTAATTGAGCCGTCTCCTTATCTCGGATCTCCCCCACCATAATAATATCCGGGTCTTGTCGAAGAGTTGTACGCAATCCAGCCGCGAAGGTATACCCAATTTCAGGATGAACTTGTGACTGACTTACACCATCCATAACATATTCAACTGGATCTTCGAGTGAAAGCACGTTGTGTTCATTTCTATCAACCTCTTGCATCATGGCATAAAGAGTCGTCGTCTTTCCTGAACCGGTTGGACCTGAAATCAAAATAAGGCCATAAGGCTTATCAAGAGCTTTCTTAATCATATCCAAATTTCTTGGACTAAATCCAAGCTTGTCCAATTTCTGAACACTCTTATCTGGATCGAGGATTCGCATTACCACTTTCTCACCCCAGTTTGTTGGAAAAGTTGAAACTCGAAAATCGATTTTTCTATTCTCAATACGTGCTGAAAATCGTCCGTCCTGAGGTTTTCTCTTTTCATCTAGCTTCATATTAGACAAGATCTTGATTCGAGCAACAACAGCATCATGAACTTTTGCAGGCAAAACAATACTTGTATTTAAAACACCGTCCACTCGAAAACGAATTCGTACTTTTTCTCGCATAGGCTCAACGTGAATATCTGACACGTCTCCTTCAATCGCATATCGAAGCATGGTAGCTACAATTTTCGTAACTGGAGCATCTTCGATTATATTTGGTTGACCATTTTTATTTCTCTCTTCACCCTCTTTGGCAATTTCAACATCTGCATGGGAAAATTCACTTTCTAGATCCGTCAAAGCTTTACTTACTTCTCCTCCCAATCCTTTATAAAAACCTAAAGCAGTATTAAAATCATCCTCAGATATTATATATATTTTAAATGGAATATTTATCTTAGAAGATATAAAGTTTAACGCATCTCTCGCTTCAATATTATCAGGATCAACAACACCAACTTCCAAAATACCGTCTGTAATAGACATCGGTATAAACTTATAATGCACAGCTGACTCCTCAGGAATATACTTTAAAACATCGAAAGGTATCTCTTTATCAGCCAAGGATTTAGTAGGTACTTGCAAGTATTCACCTTTAGCTTTAGCAATTTGATCTGCACTTATTCCTTTATCTCTCAAAACATCTTCAATAGACCTACTTGATGAAGCAGCTTCTTCAACGATGATACTTGCATCATCGCTAGTGATTATAGACTGACGGACTAATACATCAAGAAAACTCATTATGCTTTTATTTTACACTAAATTTTAAAAAACTGTACGTTATTCTGTGAGTTAATTCGAATAACTTCTATCAGAGCGTAATTTAATAATTAATCTAACTACTGCGCAGTTTCCTCAGGTGAAGTTTGAACAAAACCTCCTTGTACAGGTGCATCTTGCCCTGTTTTTCGAACTGGCGCATTTGGATCAATATTATCTGTACCGATATCTAAGAAAGGATTGGGTCTTCCTACAAATCTCTCTCCTAGCCCACTTGATTGGTCAACTAGCTCCTTATAAACAGGATCATTGAAAAAATCTACATTGAAATTTACATTTTGAATTGCTAACAATTGAAGAATAAAACCAGCAGCAGGATCTTCATCACTTGAAGTAACAGAACCATCACCACCTGGAATTGAAACTATAGTTTCCTCAATACCTCCTGGTGCATTGCTTGAATCAGGCTTAACAGCTCCATAAATAACGAAAACTAAAATAATTACCAATGTTCCAAGAATTATCCATTTGTACTTTAATATTGTTTGCATAGTGGTTTATTATTTTAGCCAATAAGTCTCGATAACTATATTGAAATTAGTTCGACCCGTTTCAGGATCTGGGGCAGCAAAAGAAACATCCTTAACATCAACTAATCTAAGTGATCGCTCCAGCTCTTTAAGGAAATCAATAAACTTTTCATATGTTGTATTTATTCCAAATGACATAGACAGCGAGCCATGATTCTTACCATCTGGTCCAATATTAATCCCAGTTGCCAAAGCCGGCTGAGGAGCCTGACCAGGCTGAGCACCACCTGAAGAGGCACCTATAGTAGGACTTATAAGCTCCATGCCTTTGCTTTTAGCAATATTTTCCATCTCTATGATTAGCCCAATATTCTCAACACTATCTGGAATCATACGACTGATTCTAATTAGATCTTCATCTTTAATATTCTTCCTCTCTTCTGCTAGCTTATCTCTTATTTTTGATAGCTGATCTGCCTTATTTAGAGCATCATTTACCTTTTCAAGACGAATATTATTGTCCTTTGCCTCCTGATACTTAGGACTGACAAAGAAAACAAAACCGGCAATTGAGCTTACTATAAATATTACTGGTAGTGCGATTTTAAACATAAAATTAATTTGCTGCTGGAGCAGGTGTATTTGCCTCCTGAGCTTTTAATATTTCATTTTTTCTTTGCTGGTAATACTGAACAACATAGGGATCAATTCCAGAACTGAAAGTAAAGACTACATTTTCCTTACCTTTTGAAAAACTACTGAATATTGGACTTCTGAATGAGTTTTGTAAATCAGATCTTGTAAACTCTTGTGCCTGTAGAGCTAAACTCTCATAATCCTGAGCGGCGCCCGTCATACTTATCAACACCTTTCCGTCCCCCGCATTTGTATATGAAAAACTATCAAACTGGACAGTTCTTAGCGTAGCATCCTGCAATCTTGGGAAAATAGATGAAGCTCCAATATGGCTCTTAAGTAAAATATCTGCCACATCAATACGATTATCCAATCTTGTGAATTCATTTATAGTATTAGAATCAAAAGATTTTTTATGTGCAATTAATTGTGAGTTACCATCTTCAATACTTGAAAGTATGGTTTTGTTCCATATAAAAGCTCCGACACCAGCAGCAACTGTTGCTACGAAAATTAGAAAAGAGATTAGAAAGAAAATACTAGATCCGCCAGACCGTCTTGGTTCTTCGGTTACTGGTTGTTTAGGTATAAATGATGTTTGAAATTTTGATTCTGGCATGTACTTGTTTAATTATATAACAATTATCTCATCTCCTGCAACTTTCTTAATGCAACTCCGATTGCAACTGCAAACTCTAATCCTGTAATTTTTAAAACATCTTCCATGAATGCAGGAGTTTCTACTTTTGCAAATGGAGTTCCGAGTTCAACAGGTGTCTGAAAATTCGCACGAGCAAGTTCAAACACTCCTTTCATGGCACAACCTCCTCCAATTAATATCACTTTACCTAAAGGCCGATTAAATTTTCGTTGATAACTAAGTATTACGCTATTTGCTTCTGAGAAAACATAATCAAGTGTTAGGGAAATAACTTCAAACACAGCTTTCTCATCAGAAACAACTCCTGTACCTAAATTTCTTTTAATATGCTCTGCCCTATCAAAGGTTACACCCAAACCTTTCATAATACTCATAGTTACATCCTGAGATCCTTTGTTGATAATATGAGAATACCTGACAACTCCTCGTTCTAAAATATATATTTTTGTTGATGAAGCCCCCATATCAAAGACCATGACAGGTGCGGTTTCTCCAGTAAGCAGTGATCTGGTACCACTAAACATTTCAATTTCGAAAAAACTTGTATTTAGTCCCGCTAGTTGAACTATCGAGCTGTACGTATTCAAAACTTCATTGTGAATTGATACTACCAAAACCTGTGTTTTAGGAGCCGGAGTTGTACGGTTATTGTTATCATCTATAGGTTGAATAAAATCTAATTCCCCAGCAGCCTCTTTGGGAATAACCCACCAATCCAGCGTCACTTCACTAATAGGAACAGGAATATATTTTCTTGCCTCAAGTGGAATCATCTCCTTTAACTGCTTCTCATCTATAATCGGCAACTCCATAAGAGTCACAAGACTTGATTTAAACGGAATAGACAACCCGCCTGATAGAGTTGTTACATTCGCTTCCCTAATCAAATCTTTTATTGCTTCAGCAACCTTATCCGATGTTAAATTTGTTACTTGCCCAACAGATAAGCCACCGTATGGACCAAGTGCTATTTCACCATAAGTTTCGAGTAAGGCCCTGCCCTTTTTCTTCCTAAGTTGAACAACCTTGATTGACGAAGTGCCGATATCAATTCCTATTACACTATCCTCACCTTTTTGAAAAATATTTTGTAAAAAATTCACCATGTACTGTGTAGAGTGCTAGTTACCTTACTAAACAGTATATATCACATACCATATTAAGGAAATATAAATATTAACTTAAATTTAACTAAAACAATACGAGCTATGGATAAAATCAATACCAACCACCTAGTAAATACTAGCGCGAATATAAATATATATAACAATGTTAGATTCCTGCTCAATTATCAAGATGAAAAAGTTAAAGAAATTGTGAAGAAGAGTAAAAATTTGGATAAAGTTTCAATAAAAATAGCTGCCAAATATCTATACGGGCATATTCTAGACAGTATTAAAGACCTCACACTTTCCTCTGACCCAACCAAAAAACAGGACAAAATCAAAGTATTGATTTTCCACTGCCCTTCATCGTCTTTCGCTAGAAATGACAAGAAAAGAGATCACATGGCCATGATTACGGAGCAAATTAAAGAATTTCACGATAATCACATGCAAGATAACTCTTCAAGTATCAATCTAATCGAACTAGATATTTATCCACATGCTATTTTAATCGATGCGGACTCTCTTGAATCGCAACACCACCGTAAGAGAGAGCAACGGATATCTGATTCAGAGGGCCGATTTAGCATGTTATCTCTAAGTTTATTTAAATTTGATCCAAATTTTATAAATTCGTATCAAATTATCTATATATTAGATGATGTTCTAACGACCGGAGCTACACTTAATAACATCAAAGCCCTAATTACAAATCACATAAAGGAAACCGGCGTACAAAAAGATGGTTTAAGTAGCTCGGTCAACAGTGCCGATGATATTAGCCCGATAATAAAGATGCTGGCTTTGTGCCATTAACCAAAAATAAATTAAAACTCAATTTTAATTAAAATTTCTTAAATTCAATACTTTCAAGCACTTCCTCTGCAATAGAGTTGAGATTATCTTCATTTTCCTTAAGCGTCCTGAATGCAAACCAATATTCAGTTCTTCCAATTCTAGTTGAGTACCAAATAGTTACCACAGGATTACCATTTGCACTTGAAAACTCTTCATCTAATAAATACCAGTAATAATCAGCGTTCCCTACTTCCCCTTTGCCATTTGATCGAAGTATTGATTTAGTAAGTCCAATAGGTTGACCTTGTTCTAGATATAATCTGCTTGAAAGATATTCAACACCAGAAGTTTTTTCGTGAAAGTTTTCAAATACTGTATTTGCCTGCCTTGAACACTGTGGAACTGTCGTTCTTGCAAGAATATTTATTATTTCATCCTTATACACAAAAGACGTCACTTCATCATCTAACAACCCTTTTGTATACTGCCAGTCATATACAGGACCATCCAATACCAAGCCAATCTTATAGAAAGTTGAATCAATAATACTTTTATCACCATCCCTCGACAAAGTGGCATCTCTAACATGTTTTTCAAGACTAACCTCAGGATTATTGCAGTCAGGTTTCCTCTTAGCCAGTTCATCTTTATCCGCAAATGCACTAATAGGCTCAATTGCAAAAGGATTTTCGATCTTACCCAAAGCCATAAAAGAAAGTGGCACAAGTACAAAAAGAATTATGAGAATGGCCAACAGTATTACAATTACGTTTTTTATCATATATATAGTATGGCGGTTTTTTGCGGAATCCGTCTAATCCTGGAAAGAGTCCTATTGAACACTGTTTTAGCTAAGTTTTCAAGGTTCTGCTAATATGTTACGGTACCTATATATAGATACATATATAGGTAAATTGCAGGTATTTAGCAGATATTTATAGGTAAAATCTGCATATATGTTATATAAATGGAGACGTGTCAGAGCGGTCGAATGTGCCTCTTTGCTAAAGAGGTAAGGTCCATCAAAAGGCCTTCGAGGGTTCGAATCCCTCCGTCTCCGCTAAATTAAATCACCCAGGCTTCAGCCTGGGTGATTTAATTTAGCGGAGAAGTAAGGGTGAGAAAGACGGACGAAGTTGCGCAGTGAGCGTAGCGAAGCGCAACGAGGAGTCGGGGTCGCGCAAAAAATTGAGTAGCAATTTTTATGCGTGACCGAATCCAAAGCAAGGACGCCTATTTGAATAAATGATATTCTAATGTCATGAATAATGAAAATAAAATCACTCCAGCTGAGACTCAAACAAGTAAATTATTAAATTCTGGACATACATCAATACTTACCGCTCTATCGATGGTCAGTTGTATCATGTTTATATATACAGGGTGGGCATTTCTTTTTGCAGTGCCAGCCTCATTTGTTTTTGGCATTATATATTCCATGATTTTTTCTCAAGCACTTAAGAATACTGACACACCAGTATTTGCAGTTTACTCCATAACTTTCACCCTTGTCTTAAGTTATCTTTCAATACTTCTTAATTTTGGAATTGTATCTGATGCTGAATATACAACCTATATAATTCCGTCATTACTAGGCATACCTAGCTCTTACTTTAATTCAATTAATACATCTTTACTTGTTATTACAATAATTTATTTTATATCTTCAATGCCTATCAACTTTCTTTTGATAGGCAAAAAGGCAAGTAAATCATCTTTTGCTTTTGTACCTCTATTTGCACTACTTTTAGTAATAGTTCACTTTTCTATAGTTCTAGTAAGTTTACCTGAATTGAGAGTTCAAGTAATAAAAACAGAACAAGAGAATATTCAAAAAGAAAAAGAAAGAATAGATTCATCTTATAGTTTCAACTGGGACAAAGTTAAAGATGATACTTTTAAAAACCGCAAATATTCTATATTTACTCCACTAAACCCATCGACAAGCGCTCCTTCTTATGACTGTCCCTATGCAACAGGTTTAATTGAACAGAATAATTCACCAGAGAATTTTAGCCTTTTTTGCTTAAACGAATTTCTCAAGCCAATTGGACAATTTCCACTTACTCGTAGTGCTCCAATTGGAATAAACATTCCTAATTCAAATAATATTTTCAAGAAAGGAGATATTGTAGTATTAGTTGCTGAATTAGATAACCCTAGTATGTTAAGGATGCACGCTAATGGAAACGCTGCAAAAGATTGCAGTTGCAGGATGCCCCCATATGATTATTCAAACATTATTGAACACCTTGAGAGCGAAACTTCACCAGGTATATATGAGCAAAGTGTAGTTCAAATGCAAGTAACAGATAAAAAAAGAGAAATCATGGTTCTTTACCCTATCAATATCAATAACTTAAAGGACTTGGAAATAAAGTTATCACAGTTCTCGGATAATTTAGACTTACCTATTACACTGAAAGAGGTGTCAATTATTTCAACTGACAAAGTTTACCCCGATCCAGAATGGCTTAAGAAATGGTCTAGTCAGCCGAATCCATTTCTTAATAATTAGTAAAGAATACAATACAAGCTATCATTATAAATATGAATGAATCATCACCAACACATGAATCCCCTCGCATTAGTAGAGAAGAAGTAATTAATGCATATAGAATATTTTCAGAAAAAGGGGCAGGAGATCCTGCTGAACTCGACTTGTTTGATCCAGCAGTCATAGAAGCCAATACTCTTTATGATAAATGGAGGACTCAGGGTGACGAGGAAGGTGCCCAAAATGAAGAAAGACAGCTAAGACATAATTTTGATAAAACTATGGTCTATATTGATGCAGGATTTGTCGGTAAAAAATATCTGGAAGATGCTCTTGATTGGCTCACTCAAGATGCGCAAGAAACTGAGAAAATTCCAGATGATAATGAAAGAACCAAAACCAGAGATCTATTGGCAGCAGCTATCAAAAAGATACGGAAGTTACTGGAAGAATCTAACTAAGTCGACAAACAAAAAAAAGACCAGTGGTAGCACCTACCACTGGTCTTTTGCACTTTAGTGTCATTCACGACACTTTCAGCCCGCAACCGCGAGCATGTTACATGTACTCGCATGACTGTTTATCCGGAGTTCATTGAGAATACGGTCAATCAAATCCTGATTTAAAATCAGTGACTCGTCAATTTTTCCTCCTTCGGGATTAAGGATCCGAAAGATAGAACTGTCCGGATCCTCTAACTCTGCTCTTTAAATAGTAGCAGCTGCATGAAGGATTTCTCCAACGAACAAAACCGCCGCTTCTTTTGTTTCCCAAAACGGCTCTGATGTCAGTAGGAGCTTGTATCGATGACCAGGACCCCTGCATATACTGATTGCAAATAGTCCTTTTCCATCGATCTGTTTAATAACAATTTCGAGATCTCCTGGATTTGTGAAGATCTCAATTGCTGTGCCTTTTGTCATTCCATTCATGGCGTTATTTCCTTTTTATTTGAGGTTGTTTGATTGACTATGCCGCTTTTTGTTCGCTAACTTCTTGCTGAGGGGCAGCGACCTTGAAACGAATTTTTGTTGCCAAGTCTGGGAATTTTCTTTCATCCCCTCTTTCTGGCTCTTTTATCGAGAAAAAGAATTCCCCTACCTTTTGTATTGGGACCTCGCCAGGTTTACCTACATAGTAAATTGTTGGAAGATTCGAAGATGAGCGATCAAACGAACCAGTGATTTGTGTATTCAATGCAAGCGCAGCTTGTTCGGCATCGACAGCATCGATCACCATAAGTAATTGGGGGTGATAGTATAAATTCCCGCCAAA
The DNA here is from genome assembly GCA_032358235.1 of Odonthalia washingtoniensis. Classification (NCBI taxonomy): domain Eukaryota; phylum Rhodophyta; class Florideophyceae; order Ceramiales; family Rhodomelaceae; genus Odonthalia; species Odonthalia washingtoniensis. The sequence continues at coordinate 1,098 of JAULBU010057025.1, read as the reverse complement.
AACAACCTGCTCATCACTAGCACCATCCCTAAGGGTGGTGAGTATGTACAAAAACGTTTTCAGATTCATTGGAAATACCTTTTTTCAATTTGGTTTTTTGTTGTAGATGTACTAATTTACCAAAACAAAAGTAGCAGTTTTGCCTGTATAAGTCCAGAAAATTAAAATATATGTTGCTGTCAATTATGATGTATAATTATCCCAACATGAAAAAAACAATCACAATAATCATCGCTCTCATCCTGATTCTCGCAGCTATATACATTTATCAAAATAATAAACCAGAACAAAACCCTACGGACGAAACAGTTGCCACTCAAACATCCAAAGCTGCATACATAAAATCTATCGAAGGCAACAAAATAACTCTCGACTTCTTTGACTATCTAACAGGACCAGCCGCAGTAAGTGCAGCAACAGCAGACGGAAAGTGTACTGAGGACAGTTGTCTTCCAAACGGCGACATATATTTCAAAAATGCAGAAGTTAAATCAGAAACTTTCACTCTATCCCCTGACGCTACAATAATTTCAACATATGCTTTTGAAAAATCACCTACAGGTGAAGCAAATATAACTTTAGCAGAACTAAAAAGTGAATATGTAGATAAAGATTTTGAAAATATTGGAAATGAAATAAAGTTCAACGATAAGAATGAGGTTGTTTATATAAAGCAGATATTTAGACCATAATCCCAAATAAACAAAAACCCATAGTGCCTAAAATAGATTAAGATCTAGGCGGCAACGGAAAAAACTTACTCACTCTTCTTTTATAATCAGCAAACTCCGGGTTCTCCTCCATTTTCCTTTCAAGCATAGGTATACCTGATACTTTCAAAATCAAGATACTAATTGTAAGCGGACCTACAATACCAATCCATCCACCAGGAACCGAAAGAGCAACCAACCATATACCCCACCACTGAACAACTTCCCCAAAGTAATTTGGATGTCTTGTATATGCCCAAAGTCCACTTTGCATCAACTTACCTTTATTAGTAGGATCTTTAATAAACTTCGCTAGTTGCGCATCGCCTACTGATTCAAAGTAAAAGCCTGTTAGCCAAACCAAAATACCTACAATATCTAATAATCC
>JAULBU010057014.1:0-12053 GCA_032358235.1 Odonthalia washingtoniensis | reverse complement strand
TGGGGTTGTGCCCGAGAAGAAACGGTCGTTTTGAGTTTAGGAGTGGTTTTGGGCTGGCTGAGGAGCAGGGGAGACGGTTGCCGAAGCGACTCCCCTACTTATTTTCCGAAGACGGTGAGGTTTTGGGGGAGGAGACCGGGGACGTGGTGGCGGTCGGTGATGAGAATGTGGTTTCCCACGCCGACGCGGTAGGCGTCTATTGGCATTCGATTAGTAAGATCGGAAATTACGATTGTGTCTTACAATGTAGGATGGTAACGAAGCCGTTTGGAGGCATGGGCATTTGGATGTGACGTGTTCATCCCGCGTATAGGAAATGCGGAAATACGGTCCTTTGTCCATCATGGTCTGGTCGGTCATGTCGTCCTGAGTCATGATTTTAGCGAATACATCCGATACGGAAGGCGCCATATAGGCCATGATATCAAAGAGGAGGTTGGCCGGATTTGTGGTGGGAGTATTCGAATGTGGAACTGGAATCGGAATGGAAAGTGCGTGCGACGTCATCGTGGCGAGGATATGAGCATGACGTGCCAAATCGTGGACATCCACGCGTGGAGGTTCCAAACGGTAGGATAGCACTGTATTGCATAGGTGGGGATGAATGCCTTCCAGAAAGATGTAAATCACCCGCTCAGGTGTGAAAACATTGCCTCATCGGAAATCCTTTCGCTCCAGTGTAGTGGCATAAGTACTAGTGTGTCGTTTGGTTCTTGTCTACAGGTGGTAACGTCCGATTCGGCTGCAGCGAGTACGTCGTCCGAGGAGTATGTATGGAGGGGGTAGTCGAACATTAAATAGTAGCTCGACAATGTGGAAGACCAATCGGAGGGGCCATGTGCTCCCGTTTCCAGGCGGAGTTGTATGTTCTCCCTGACGGAGCCGCGAAGGAATCTCATAGCCACATTGCAGCGCCTTTGTGAACGCGCGAAGAATCACAAGCCGAACAGAATCGTTGTAAGAAGGCCAGAATATGAATTGGATCGGAGCCATCGAAGTGGTGGCTCTTCAACTGGCTATCCAAGCGGTGGGTATGAGTGTACATATTCTGCGCAACTTGGCCGTCGTACATAGGTGAGTTCAGAATGAGACTGTAGTAGCGGTAGTCGAGGGCAGTAGCAAAGGTAGTGATAACCGGATGGACGACCTACATCTTGGAGATGTGGAGTTCAGTGCCCGGGTCCGAGTAGTTGTATTAGTTCGACTGTTTTGCAGCACGAACCAATGGGGATCGGCTACCAGACTACTCCAAAGTGCCGAGAGATGGCGTCGGTTGCGGCGTGTTCTGAGGTCATATGGGTATCATTGTCCGTGCGTCGGCAGTGTACGGCTGCCGTAGTGAGTGATGGGTTACTGGTTCTGTGTACGTAGCCTGTTCTGTTGAGTTGAGGCAAATGTTCCACAATTCGGTAATGGCTAGCTCCCGGATGAGGCCAGCGATCTTCCTCAAGAACGTTGGTTCGAGAACTGTGTTGTGGTAGAAGGTGTCTACCATATTAGTAGCAAATTTCGAATCGGTGATGAGTGATTTAGGCAACGAGGCGAAGGCCGTGCGGAGGGCTCGAATTTCGTTGCGGCTTTCATCCAGGTTGCAAGTTAGTTGTGTGATCGTTTCCTTCAGAAACGTGAGATGCGTGTCAAGGGAGAAATTGAACCGGGATTGGGTTTGCTGAGCAGTCGAAGCCACCATTTTGTTGATTTTTATGGAGTTTTCAAGGTTGACCATGGTGTTCAATTCCGAACAGCTGTAGGTTAAGTTATCGTCCAAGAAGATCCTAGTGTGCGCTGGGGCCGGCCAAAGGTCAGAATCCAGGGCATTCAAATCTAGCATTGTTGGGGGTAGAAAATCAGAGATAAACTCCCTACGTTGCGTGAAAAAGGCACCATGCACGTACTTCGTCGTGTATGTGTCCTAATTCGGTGCTTGATCTTGACCTTGTAACGGCAAACGTGTTCGAAGGTTGTGTGGTTGTTCTGCTGTGAACAGCATAATGATGCGTGACTGAGCGATGTTGTGGGGTTTCGATTGACTTGTTTCCGAATTCGGCGATGTGATACAGGCAGTGCGTGTATCCACGTTTGAATTTTCCAGTATCGGCTGTATCAATGTCAAAATTGGACGTGTAAATATCATTTGGTGAAGATGGTGAGACTTGCGCGTCCAATTCCGTAGCGATAGTTTGTGGTTAAGGATGAATGCTATCATCCAGTCAGAGTTGCGATGAATGCAATGACTTCCAATAAACGGAGATTGTGGTATTCCAGCGAAGAACCGGGTGTTGTAGGTGGTTCATTCGGGGCGGGAATTGGACGGTCACGTAGTGGTTTGGGGAACGGTGGAGCAGTGATGGTGTGCAAGACACGGTCCGGGTTGGACTGCGGCGTCATGACTTCGGTGTTGCTCACGCGTGTGTTGGTTGGAACCGACGGTTCGTTGGGATGTGTCAGACATTGTTAATATACCGTAAGCGGTGGTTTTGTTGAGAAGAGGATTGAGAAAATTTCGACCGAGATCTTCGGATGCGTCAGTCTGTTGCTGGGAGAGCAGTGAAAAGGTAAGCGCGAATCTGCCTGAACGGAGATACGGAAAGAAACGTATGTTTATTGAGAGACAGGTGTTTCCTATTCGTGTTGGGGAGTGTGTGGCTCTTTATGGATCGTGCGTCTGTCTGTGTCCGGGGGTTGTGTATTAGAGACAGTGGACGGACATGATCGGACGGAGCGTACACGTGGTGACGTGTACAGCTGTTCTTTCATGGCTGTAGTAAGTCTCACGTGATACTGTACGGTATAATTTTCATTTCGTTTGAAACTCTTGTCTGTTTATAAAACTGTTGTGGACGAAGTAAAATCGAAGTTTGAGATTATATTATATAAAATGCCATTACCCAGTTTTCCAATGCTTGCCTGCCTGGTGTTGTGTCTTGTGTCTAGCGCGTCTTGCTTGCACGTCTTGCTTGTCTTGCTTGGTGTTGCGATCTACGTTATTTGTTTAGTTTTAATTTTTTTAAAGTATTTACTATTCTAAAAAAAAAAGGATGTCATAAAAAATATATATATATATAGTTGTAGTTTCTAGACAAACCAGGCACACTATATTATGTAACGAATATCGTTACAAAATGTGTCGTATTAAAATATCAACAAGGTAGAATATTCTTCCCGATTTCAGTGTGTATTATGACAAGGGCGCGCTTACTTTTATTTAAGGCGGGCTGAGAATGGCATGGCATGGCATGACATGGAGGGAAGTTAGATGATGGACATGGGGAGTAAATATAAATATGATTTATCGAAATTTTTGATTGAGACAAAACAAACATTTCAGTTTTTCATTATTTGTATGATGAATTATTTTAATAAATAAATTTGAAACAAAGAAAAGAAGAAGATGGATGATGATTGATGATTGCTTAATAGGTTATGTATGTACACGTGGCCATGTCCAATAACAATTGGTTGCACGAATGGCGCGTGTATGCGCTGTTATTATGATTATTATTTTAAGAAATCAATTTTATTTACGACAAGTGTACACGACGACGACGACGACGACGACGAAAATAAATAATGAAACGAAAGTTGTGTAAACACCGTTACAGATTTGAAAAGTGAAATGGATGAATGAATGGATGAGGAACGCGTGTCAAGTTAGAAAAAACAAGCAACGGGAATAGTTGTCAGTTTCGGTGTCATTACATAAGGGAACAAACAAAAAAGAAGTTCACAGTAAAATAAATAAACATAATTTAATAATAAATAAGTGATGTGCTTTTTTTTCTCAGAGCGTTGCAACGGTAACCTTTTAAATATAATTTTCGATTGATGATTTGTCTTTTTAAATGTTTTCTGTAACATCACCCATTCATTTCAACGCATCATTTATAATTTATTTTCTCTTTCTAAAACGTTTCCCCTTCTCTCTTCCTTTAACCTCCCCCCTACTTCCGTTTCCGTTTGTTTTCTTCCATTTCCATCACTTCCTAAACGCCAACGCCACCGTTCCCAAACACCTTCTTCGTCGCTTCATTTCTTGTTTTCAAAACAAAAACTATATAAACTAAAACAAACATTTCCCTATCAAAATACAATACAAAACATCTACCTCGAAAACTGAAACCAACTAGTATTTCACTTCATTACTTCACTTCACTCCTTCTACTACTCAAATTCAACTCAACTCAATTCAATTCACTTTCAATTCAATTCACTAAACCACCGCATTAACATCCCCCCCTTCCTTTCCTCCTTACCTCCCCCCCCCCTCCCCCCCCCCTCTCCCTTCCCCTTCCCCCCCCGCCCGCTCTCCCCATCAATACTTTTTGTTCATCTCATCTCATCTCATCTCATCCCATCTATCATCTCTTCATTAAATCATTCATCGAAACGATGCCGCCAATGAAGGAAATCGTCGGCGATCTTAGTCACTTTGCAAGAAGTGGTAAGTGTGATGTTGTAATATGGCCAATAATGGGAAAAACAGCTGAACTAGGTACTATTCGTTTAGGAACTCGTTAACCTGGTACAAATGGTCATAATTTTTTAATCGTTGAAGCAGCTATTATTCATTCTTGTACTAATGGTGATCATGTTGATACAACAGCTTTATATAAAGCTTTTAAATGTATACGTTCTAGATTTAAAGATTTACGTTTAGCATACCCTCAAATCGGGAAAGGTATGCCAGGTCCTACATGGCCAACAATTGTTAAATTTATTAACTCGGCTTTATATTGTTGTGATCATACGGTTGTTTTCGCACCACCACCGCCACCACCAACTGAAGAAGAAGAGGAGGAAGAATGTGTAACTTGTCCAGAATGTGATTGTACAGAAGATAAATGTGTATGCTCAAGTGATTCTGACGGTTTTACAACTGAAGGTACCGTTGAAAATGGTAGTTGTTCAGAAGAAGAAGTTGAAAATTGTTGTCCTGGTAAAAAATGTAATCATAATGTCGTTAATATTAATATTGGTGCTGCAAGTTCATGTGAACCATGTAAACAATCGAAATGTACAGTACATGTGAAAGTTAAATGTGGTAAATCATGTATGAAATCTTGTTGTGTTCGTCCATGTAAACCTCCTGCACCACCGCCACCACCACCACCTACAACATCAGTCAAAAGTAAGACTTGTCATCCATGTCAACCTGTTTGTCCACCTGTTGTTTGTCCACCTGTTTGCCCACCGTGTCCACCATGCCCACCGTGTCCACCACCACCTCCACCACCACCACCGCCTAAACCAAAATGCCCACCAAGATGTTGTACAAGAGTTTGTGTATCGAAACATAGACATTCTGCACCAGCTGCACCAAGTGCACCGTCAGTACCTGCACCTCCAGTATGTCCACCACGTGTATGTAAACCACGTTGTGTAACACAACAACGTACTAGTTGTAAATCTCAAAAATCAGTATCAAAAGCACCGTCAGCTAAACCATCTACACAACATCGTCATAGACATTCAACAACTACAACTAAGATTATAGTTACTTGTACGACATGTAATAAATGTTGTTGTGAATGTCCTCCAAAAGCTAAACCTTGTAAGAAACCACCACCAGCTCCAACTACAACAGGACATAGTGAATATACTATATCTGGTAAATGTTGTCCGGCTTCATCGAATGCTTTGTCGTGTATTCGAACAAGTTGTAAATCTGGTGCATGTAAATCTAATACACATGTTCCATCAGCACCACCTTCAACAAACAAAAAAACTATTTGTGTTACTGATCCATCTATGACTACATCATCTGGATCATCATCATCATCTGAATGTCCTACTTGTGTTGATCCTTCACAACATGGATCTTCATCAAGTGGATCTTGTGATTGTTCAGAATGTATGTCTGAATCTGTAAGTACATCAACATGTTCATCTAATTCATCGTGTTCATGTTGTAAAAATGGTGCCGGTAGTGCTGCATCATCATCTACATGTACTACAACTGAATCTGCAAGTACTAGTCCACCTACATCTAGTTGTTCAAGTGAAGAAGAAGCTTGTGTTGTCGTACCTCCAGTTAGTAAGAAATGTGCACCTTGTAAAAGTTGTGGATGTATGTGTGAAGGTGGTGGTAAATGTACTGCTTGTGTTAAAATATCAGGCAAGTGTAATGTTAATGTTAAAGTCGCTTGTGGTAATAGTGCATCTACAAATTGTAATATGCCTAGAATTCGTGTTAAGAAAGTGCCTCATTGCAGAAAATAATATCTCTACTTGGTCCAGTTTGTTCTTTTTTATTACCTTTTTTTTTTTTTTTTTTAATTTTTTTTTTTTAATTATTCTCTTGACGAATAACTAATTAATGGTTGATGTGTGTGTGTGTGATGTTAATGTTGTTGTCTCATGTGAACGTTAGATGAAATGTTTGTTTGTTTGTTTTACAAGGGAGTTTTTTTTTTCATTTTTTATTTGTGTTTTTTGTTTTTGTTTTTGTTCCCTTTCGTAAAAAATGATAATTGTTGTCTCGTTTGTGTTTTAAAAAATATTAAAATGTCTCGTAACAAAATAAAAAAAAAGTTTTCCTAATAAAAAATTAAAAAAAAGAAGTTATGTACGTCCGTACGTAGGTACGTACTGTCATTTTTTGATTGTTTTCTGTGCCAACGGATAAAAATAAACGGAGTGTACATTTTAGAAAGAACAGAGAGAGATGATGATGAAAAAGATTCAAGGGATTAAAAAAAAAAGAATAGCATAGTTGGACACACTCTATTTTAAAACTTACATTATTGTTTGTTGGTAAAGAAAAAGAGGATGAGGAGATAAATAATTAGCAGATAAAAATTTAAATGTACAAATAATGAACACGTGTTTTTGAATAAAGACATTGTTTGAAAGAGACCATTGATGAATTATTGAATGACAGGCTGCAAAAAAGTAATGCGCATGAATGAATGAATGAATGAAAGGGGGGGAAAAAAATTTAAAATAAAATATCCCATCCATCCATGTATTATATTTTCTCATCAAGCTGAACGAATCATCTTCATCAACAACAGTAGTAGTAGCCAGTAGCATATATGTGAATGTAATGTAGAAGCTGTATTACTCTTTTACTCTCGTCAACTCACCTTGTTTAATTTGTGAAGAAAACATTTACCGACCAGTTATGATCACATTATTTCAAATCACAATGTCCACTTAAATCTATATACCATTTCACATCACTGTTATTTATTATATAACAAAGTATTCATCATCATGTATTGTATGTTTCCACTTTATGGATTCGTTGTCGAAATCTGCGACGAATAATAATAATAATAATGCACTAACGGAGTGTACTATTTATTTTATAGAAAGAAGAAATATAAAAAAATCATTCAACAGGGAAAAAATGCATTGTTGAATGAATACACACACTCCAACTTTCAAATTGTTGGTTTAGTAAAAAAGAGAAGATTTGATTAGACAAGCGGAGCTAAAAAATAATAAACACGTGTTTTTGAATGATTGGTTGAAATAGTGCATTATTAAATAAGAGATTACCAAATTTTAGAAAATAAGAAATCATTGTCATTCAATGTTCAACAGTCATGACAGGCTGCAAAAAAAAAATAAAATGGCGGATGAAATAAATGAATGGGGAAGGGGTAAAAAAAAAGAAAAAAAAGGCCAAGAAAAAAAAAAAAAAAAAACCCGATCCAATCTTTTTGGTTCATCAAGCTGAACGAATCACTTCGTCAGTAGGAGTACTAGTAGCTATGGGAATGGGGATGTATGTAGATATTATATCATTATATCACCATCATTTTCCTCATTTAATTGCAAAGAACCATTAGACCAGTTATTATTTTCGGGCGCTACATCAATCACATTGTTATATATACAAATTTCATCACTGTCACATAACGAGTATTCATCATGTGTACTTAATATATTTTTATTTATATTTGTCTCTGTCATATCTGCAAATAATGATGATAGTAATGATGATGATGATTGAAGTGGTGGTGGTGGCGGTGATTGACATGGTGGTGGTGGTGGTGATTGACATGGTGGTGGTGATAGAGGTGGTGAGATTCGTTGTTGTAGTTGTTGTAGTTGTTGTTGATGATGATTAGGATTAGGATGGAATATGTGAAATGCATTATCATTGAGAACAATGCAAGAGTTAGTAGTAGTAGTGGTATTGGCATTAGTATTAGCATTTGTGGAATGTTGTTTGAAAAAATCAGTGAGTAAAGCATTTAAAAGATTTTTGTATAACAATGTCTCGACATTGTTTCTTCTCCTAGAACATTTCGCGCATATAGAATTACGTACACTCCGTTCAGGAGCTTGACCATGAGCGTTTCTAAATTCAGACATTCGTGCCTGTTTATAATCCTCGTATTCCTTCTCACCAACTTTCTTTATCTTAGTATTCACATCCTCTGTCGAGTAGAACACCATCTCATAAGGTATTGTCGAACGTCCATGTGATACAGGGGACGGGGCATGTAGCCCCGCCCCTGCAGTCGTGTTTCTCTGACTTTCGTTTATAACATTCGTTGCTTGGGACATCAATTAAAAAAACAATCACTTTAGGTTGATCGCGGTTTTTTCTTTTTTGAAAGCTCGTTGTTGTTGTCGTTGTTGCTGCTTGTAAAAATCAGCGTAAAGAGAAGAGAAGGGAGAAGGAAAAAAATACAGAAAAAAAACGAGAGATCAAAGTTTGATTTAATACAATTTTTGAGCGATACAGCTCTCGTAGAAAGAACCGTTCCTTAGAAACAATTGTACACGTCATCCCCTGAACAATGTTTTATTTTATTTTTTTAGCGTACATACCCTATTGGGCCGTGGGCCGTTCCATATGAACGATTTGTAAGTTTTAAAACAAATGAGGACATCGTTCCTAAAAAAACCGGGAAACTCTAATAACAAGAAACGTACGATACGGCGGAAACTACTAAGCACCCACAGCGTAACCGAAAAGCTCACCACCATTCAGAGCTGGTTGGCACGGGAAAAGAGAAACTGTAATCGACGCAAGCAGCAAACGAAGTAAGTGTTTAGGAGGAAGAGGGAATGAGACAGAAAATGTTGCGGCGTGCGTTTACGTATCGGGATTTCGTGTATGCTGGGAAAGCGGAAAACGATATCGGGTTGATTGAGTATGGCGAGTTTGGTTCTCCGTTTAACTAACGAGTGAGTTGGAGTTAGAGTGTTGTTTTGATTTGAAATCCGCTTTGTTTGGGCTAGTCTGACTTGTCATATGTTGTTACTGTCATCGGTTTTTGTTTCTTCGTTCCCCTAATTGTTGTTTTCCATATCTAATATATTTGCTTGCTTTACTCCCACTGATGCTATTACTATACAAAAAGTTGTTGGTCTCTTCGTTTCTTCCAAAATTTACTATATTGAAATTGCGAAATTTCGTTATAGTGTCGTCTTACAAATAACTATTTTCATGAAAGTAAATATTCCTTGTATCGAATTTAGATAAAATATGTGACTAATCGAGATCGCCGTAATCGCGAAATTATAAACAATACTTTCGCCACATCATAGTAAATCGACAGCTGCTGTCACGAGAGCTTGTATAACTTGTGCTGTCCGACACCACAAGATATACAAGCTCTCATGCAACCACTCAAATCGTAAGAGGAAACACAATCCTTTCTCCCTCATCCTTCCTTCTCCTACGATTTAACCCGTTCAAGTTCAAGCATAGCCTTCTTCAGAGCGTTTTACCCATCTTGAAACCGCGCGTAAGTCCACCTGCTCACTGCGTTTGTTTGTTTTTCTTTTTCTCCCCCGTGTTTCCTCCTTCTTATCTCCACAAGTCAAATTGGCACTCAATGCAACCCGGCCATCACCTCCCCCTTCCGTCGAGAGCTACTGGTAGTCATAAAAGTTGTCACAGGCAACCCTAAGCCCTGCCACGCTCAAGGAATATAACAAAATATACAATCAATTTATATGTATCAGCCGCGATTTACCTTTAAATGACCCCCAGACCGCGGATCTGGTCATAGAAGACTCCATTCAGGAACAGTTTGACTAAAATCTGAAATCGGGGAACTAGTGAAAGATAGGATGCCTCATTAATATCATCTACATAATCGCTCCTCTTTGAAACCATATCTTCACAAGAGACCCCGGAACTTTAAGGGATGCCATCGGTTTAATCAACCTCTATCAGCCACTAACTTAAAATCCGATCGGACTGCAGATTTTACTGCAAAAATAATTGAATTCAAACAAACTAAGGCCGCTCTTGCGCTACGTCCAAGTTTTGCCGGAATTTTTCACACAACCGAGGTCCTCACCCTAAAATAGGGAAACGTCATCTTGAGTAATGACCAACGCCTATCTTCCTTCGTACCGGATACCTGGAACCTCCACCCTTAACAATTACGAGCCGAAAATACGCAAGAACTTAGGGAAATTTCAATTTCTTTCCTTCGACTGCCCATCAACCACTACTTTATTGAAACAAAGAGCAATTCCATTCGCTGTAAGGAAAATCAAACTTGATAACTCCGTTTTACCTAACATTACTTACCCTTCATACAGACTCGCAGTACGCTACGACGCTTCATTTTTTAATCTACAAAACGCTAACTTTACTACTCATGCCGCCCTGAATCGGCACAAGTACCGACGATTTTATCAACAATGTATCTGTGGAACAAATCGCCATCAATGTACGGTGGGAATCATACAAGTCCGTGCGATATTATGTCATTAATGGCCGCTCTTGGCTTTCATCGCGTCTCACCTCCGATCCCTACCATTCACTCATTATACAATTCGAAAAAACATTCCATATTCTCATATTCCACATCAACTCTCGACATTTTTCTCCAGCCAAAACTCTTTCCCTCGCACCCTAATCTAATCTCCATTTCCTTCTCCTTTCCCTTTAAATTTTCTTTATATATATATATAAGTTTTATTTTCTACTTTTTTTTATTTCCTTTTTTTTGTAGGTACTCTCATGGTCCCAATTTCCTCTTCGGACTCTGCAGCCTCTAAGGTTCAATTATTTCTCCGCACCCCTCCTTTATTATACTACAAGAGCTCAATAACTTTAATCCGACTTCCGTCACCATTCTCTAGTTCAAATCACGCCGTTACGAAAATGCACACGCCACGCCTCTCGCTTCCTGCCAAGTTTTTCTATCACATTCTTCGGAGTCCTTCTTGTATCCGGCTGTTATCTTACAGTCCTTACTCCCTCACCTCCAACCATCTAAACATCTTCATTCAATTTATCCCATGAGTGACGCCTCCCCTCATCCTTCACCCCCAGATTACATCCTCCTTTCCTACGCATCATCCTCTTCCAGACAAAATGGCGCGCGCTCCATCATCAGACTCTCCGTGGAGCCCTGAAATTACGGTTCCATCTTCCTCCGATCCTGGTCTATCAACCACATCCTCCCCTCTGCCCCAATCCACGTGCCTCCCTCCTATCCCCCGATTACCTCCCAAATAAGTACAACTTATCACGACCAACAAAACTCCTCCGTCAACTTTCTCTCCTCCTCACTGTAGAACATAGAACAAATTTCACCCCCACTTCCTCCCTAAACGCCGGCACTCCCGTCCTCTTCCACGCCGAAAATTTCCCTCCCGGACAATTTACATTCTATGCCTGCTCTCGCCATGGCCAAGCCTTACACATCACATCGACCGCCCTTCCCATATCCGATGCACATCCTTCACAAGACAATAACCAGCCCGCTTATAACATTCCTTCCATTCCCCGACACAATTACCACCTACAGCCCTTCCTTTCTCCTTCTCAAACCCTAACCTCTATTCCTCCTCCTTGTCTAACTTTTCCGTTTAAATGCCTCCCTTATAAGTAGCTGACCGTACATACACCTCCCCGACATGATCCACGCCTTTATGTCTAGATCGCACACGAAGGTATGGGCTCTCCTTATAAACCTATCCACCAATAACCTTGAGATCCCTAAGCCACCAGAAAACAAACATGGAGCATCTACCGACATCCTTTCGGCTATCATCTCAATTATAAAATGCACCTCTGACCGCCCACGACTCCCGTCCTCCATCAGACACCACGATTAGCTCTACAC
>JAULBU010057003.1:0-12056 GCA_032358235.1 Odonthalia washingtoniensis | reverse complement strand
ATAAATAGAAAAATGAACTCAATACAAATATTAAACCTATTCAAAGCAATAGAAGAAGTTTACCATTGGCAAACTGAAATATTAAGATACAACGGATGTAGTTATACTACTGACGGAATTTCAGCGTGTAAAGTAAAAGAAATAGTTTTATTTGAAAACAAATTCAATGTTTCAGAAATTAATTTACAGATACTTGATAATCATTTTGAAAAATGGACAAGATTAGGAACTTTAGAAATTAAAAAACTTAACACTAAAGATTTAAAAGAACGTAAATATATTGGAATTAACGATTACATTTTTGATACAATGCTTTTAAAAAGATTAGTCAAAATTAATTTAGATTGTGAGGTTTACGCTTCTAAAATATCGAGTAATTTATTGATATTTGACTATAAAGATTTTGAAGTAATTCTTTTCAAAACATTAGGTAAAGAGGGAAGTTTAAATTTTATGCTTAAAAAATAATGTCAAAACCAAAAGAAGAAACCGAAAAGCACCAAATACTAACATTAAGTACAGAAATAGATATTATTTGCTTAAAAAAAGACCGAGTAATAAAGATTACAAAAACATTTGAAGAAGCTCTTAAAATGGATAAAAAAGAGGGGTGGAAGTATCTATTTTATGAAAAGGGTTTTTCGAGCTTTACAGAAACAAAATAAATTTGAATTATGGATTTATTGGAATTAGAAAAACAAGTTAATAATATTGTTTCAGAAACTTCGGGATGCGGTTTTTATATCACTTCAAACGGATTAGAATTTACAATTAATATTACTAAAACGGGATTGTTATTTAAAGGGGATTTAAAAGAGGTTTTTTCTGAATACATAAAAGAGGTCAAAGAAAACAGAATTAAGTCAACAAAAGCAAAAAAACCATATCGTTATGAGTAAAAAAGTAAAACCATTAGTATATCCTTTCACTTTTGAAGAATGGCAAAAGCATCCAAGTACTTTAAAAGCTCGAAAGTTTTGTAAGGAATTAGCAAAGACTTTAAACGACCATTTGCAACAAAAAATAAAGCAGAAAAAATACGGACAACAACAAACTTTAAACTTATGAACAAAAAAGAATTATTAGAATTAGGATTTGTCGATACTTCTTATGTGGAAGAAGAGATTGATTATACAGAATTTACATTAACAACTGAAAATTTTAAAATAGAAATAAGCGGAATTGATAATGTAGAAATAGATTTCAATGGATTAGGTTGGATAGATGTTCCAAACTGCAAAACCATTGAAGATTTAAAACAATTAATCAGATTATTTGAATAGTTATGATGTCAACAGAATTAACACCAGAGCAAGTAAGGAACTTCAACTTAATCGAGTTGCGAGTATTAAACGAAAGATACCTTGAGGTTTTAGACGATTTGATTTGCTACAATGTTCCTACTAACAACAAGAAATTAAGAGCAGGATTAAAAGCTACTTATGATATGTTGAAAAAAGAAACAATAAAGTACAACGAATTATTTGAGGCAACACAAGAAGGAACGACTGCGTTTTATAATATCTGTAAAACCAATGCTGAATTGATTATGAGTGGAGTTATTTTAGATAAAAACTTTATTCACAAGGCAATTGCAGCACATAGGTTAAATCAAAAAGCCGTAGATGGAATAATCGATAAAATATTAAAAGAGAAACAATAATCATTAAAATTAGAAATTATGGCTAAACAAGGCAAAAGAAGAACGTTTTCAATCTGTTTGACAGATATACCTAAAGAACGTATTTTAATTCACGAGAACGGAAAAAAGTATCTTAATTTAGAGAGTTGGGATAATGATGAACCAGACAAATACGATAATGACTTTTCAGTTCGTATATCAATGAATAAAGATGAAATCGAAAGAAAGAAAAATGGAGAAACTATTCAAAGTATTTATTTGGGTAATGGTAGAATTTGGGAGCCAGTCAGTAAGATGCGTGAGGCTACTCCAAAGGATGTTGCAAAAATGGAAGAAGAACACGATGACCTTCCATTTTAACAAAAGTTTAAAAATACCTAAACAAAAGTTTTGCATTTAATAAACTTTTGTTTAGGTTTGCATTATTAATAATTAAATAAAAATCAATGGCACAAAAAGAAAAAGAAGTCTATTTAGACTTTGAGGGAACAATATCGCTTTTAAAAAGTAGAGGGGCAGATGTTGATTTGAGAACTACTGCAAAAGAGGTTGGATATACAGAAGCTGGACTTGGAAAGTTACGAAAGAAAGCTCCAAAATCAGTAGCGATGGTTCACAAGTACATTCAGGACAACGGACTTGAGTTTGGAGATTTAGTAAAGGAACGATAATTAAAACAAAGTAAAATGAAATCACTTACAGAATTACAACCGCTTATTGTAGATTGGGCGAAAGACAAAAACATTCATTTGGCAGAATGTATTCCGCAACAAAGATTAAAATTAATTGAGGAATGTGGAGAATTATCAAGTGCTATTTTGAAAGGAAATCATTCACTTCAAAAAGATGCTATTGGAGATATTTTTGTTGTATTAATTATACTTTCAAAACAATCAAACTTGGAGGTAATATTTGATTTTAGAGATTACGAAAGCGAGAATATTAACGTTTGGGTGCATATAAGTAATATTATTCGTTATGGTGGAGATATTAAGCAAAACTTACTTATGTTAAACGATTTGAGTTCTGCTTTAAATTTTGACTTAACAGAATGCGCCAACATCGCTTGGAAAGAAATCAAAGACAGAAAAGGTAAAACAGAAAACGGAACATTTATTAAAAACTAAAAAAGATGATTACAGAAGAAAACAAAGGAATTGAAGTGTTTGGAACAGTAGAGGTTTCAGTAAAGGAATTTATGGGATTGAGTAAAAAGAATTTGGTTGTCTTGGAAAATTACGACAAAGCCAAAGAAAATTTACTTGAATTAAAATCAAAGCACGAAGCAAGGATTACTGAATTAATTGCTAAAGAGCGTTTAAGCAAAGAGGAATTAAAAGAATTGACTGCTATTCGAGGAGAATTGAGAAGTCCGAGATACTTGATTCAAAATTTTAAAAAAGATAATGTTTCGGTATTTGCAACTTACAGCAAAAATGACAAATCAAAATGGGATGATTTGATTGAAATCAACGAGCCATTGGAAGATACGGCTGACGTTAAAATTAAAGCAGAAGAAGCTATTATTCAAGCCGAAAAAGATGCGGAAGCAAAAGCAGAAGAACTTCGTGTTGAAAAAATCAAAGAACAGATTGACAATATCGAAACTTACTGCTCGGAAATAGTTCAGAAAATGACTTTTGATAATATGAAAGTTTCTGCTGAAAGCATTGAGCAAAGTTTAAATGCCGAATACGAATTTGAGGAGTACGATTTATTGTTAGACCAAGTTAAAGGTAGAGTTACAAAATTGTTGCTTGACAAAACAAACGATATTACTACAAGAGAAAATCAGCGTTTGGAGAACGAAGCTATGAAGCAAGAGATTTTTGAAAGTAGAGTAATTAGATTAAAAGAATTAGAGCCAAATATCGATTCAAATGCTCCAGATTTTAGTTTTTATGGCTATAATTTAAAGTCTATTTTTGATGCAACAAGTACAGAATTTGAAAAGATTATATCTGATGCTAAAGAAAGTATTTCAAAGGCTGAACAAGCCAAACATGATGCTGAAATCAAGCGTGAAAAAGACAAGCAGTTTGATGTTCGCAAAAATAGACTTGCAGAATTATATCCTAACTATAATTTTGATGTTCCTATATTTAGCTTTTATGGGTTTACAAATAAAGAAATTTATGATG
Organism: Odonthalia washingtoniensis; assembly: GCA_032358235.1. Classification (NCBI taxonomy): domain Eukaryota; phylum Rhodophyta; class Florideophyceae; order Ceramiales; family Rhodomelaceae; genus Odonthalia; species Odonthalia washingtoniensis. The sequence continues at coordinate 8,273 of JAULBU010057003.1, read as the reverse complement.
CTGATATAATAACTTTTGAAACTATAATGCAAGATGCTAAAAAAGCTATTTCTGATGCTAAAGAACAGAAAGAACTTGCTGATAAAAAAGCTATTGCTGACAAAAAGAAAGCTGATGCCGAAAACAAAGCGAGAGTGAAACGTTTAGCAAATGACAAGGAAACATTATCTACAAGTATTGAACTTTATTTTGAAAGATTTGAATACGAATCAGATAATGAAGAAACAAAGCAATTCATTTCATTCGCAAACCTACAACTTGGACAACTAAAAGCAGATTTATTAACTCAATTAAACGAATTGTAAAATGGAAAATCAATTAGGGTTTTGGTATATAGGTACATGTATCTTATTAGCAGGTTTATTTATTTCAAGTGCAATTAAAAAAACAAAAAAATAGAGTATGTCAGTAATAAACATAAGACCAGTTGAAAGCGGTCAATCAAAAGCGGTAATTGGAATTGCAGGTATAAGTGGAAGCGGTAAAACGTATAGCGCATTGCTTATAGCAAGAGGTATGGTAAACAAGGCATCTGAAATAGGGTTTCTTGATACCGAAAACAAAAGAGGTTCGTTGTATGCAGATATTTTAGATGCTCCGTTTATGATTGGAGATTTATATCCTCCATTTTCTCCAAGTAGATATGCTTCTGCAATAAAGCAATTCCAGGATGCAGGAGTAAAAGTATTGGTAATAGATAGCGGTTCGCATGAGTGGGAAGGAGAAGGAGGTTGTGAGGATATTGCAAATTTATCATTACTTCAAGGAAAAAAAATGGCTAATTGGATTGGAGCAAAGAGAGAACACAAGCCATTTATGAATACATTACTTCAAGCAAATATGGATATTGTTGTTACTTTGAGAGCAAGAGAAAAAACAGACTTTAAAGATCCAATGAAACCTGTTTCTTTAGGAATACAACCTATCTGTGAAAAAAACTTTATGTTTGAATTAACTGCTTCAATTTTGATGAATGATGAAGGTAAAACTCAAAAACATTTGAAAGTTCCTTCCGTGTTGAAAGAAGCATTTGGAAACGGACAAGGCTACTTGGGAATTGAAACAGGTAAAAAGATTCGTGCTTGGTTGGATAAAGGTAAAAAAGAAAATCCAGAAATCACTCGAATTAAATCCGAAGCATTATTGGTTTGTGAAAAAGGAGTTGATGCTTTGACTGAACTTTGGAATAGTGTTCCAAAAGAATTGAAATCAGATAAATCATTAAAAGACCATTTTGCTTTGTGTGGAGAAAGTGCCAAAGCCTACGATGCTCAAAACGCAGATTCAGAGGAGTTCGATAAACTTGAAAAAATCCAAGAGCTTTTTGAATTGAAAAAAGAACAACTTGAAGATGTTGGTGTTACGTTTATTCAAGGTGTAATTGATTCCAAAGATGAAGCGAACTACGACAAAGTAATCTATCAACTTAACAAATTGGAATAGATGATTGAAGTAAAAGAGCGTATTGGTAATTTCACAAATAGTGAGATTTACAAATTAGCATCTTCTTTAAAAGATGGAACGCCAAGTCAAGCGTACTATACTTACATAAAGCAAAAGATTTATGAGAGGCATCTGAAAAGAAGTACACAGATGGGTAAAAAGAATCAGTCGATGACTTGGGGTTCGCTTTTAGAAAAAAGAGTTTACTACAATTTACCAAATAACTACGTTATGATGAATAAACAATCAGTAGTTCATCCTAAATATGATTTTTGGTGCGGATCGGTTGACTTTTTAGTTCCAGGAGTAAAAGTATCTGAATTGAAGTGTTTTGAACCAGATAATTTTGCAAGTTATACTTTAGCGTTAATGACTAAAGATTGCGAAAAGATTAAGGCAGAACATCCAAAGGAGTATTGGCAGATTGTTGGAAATTCAGAAACAAACAAAGTTTCTTTAGGAGAAGGAATTACTTATATGCCTTATGTTAGTGAAGCAGAGGAAATAAGAGAAATGATGCAAGATGAGGACTATCTTAAAAGTGTAGGTTTAGACTTGAAAGATGTTTATTGGTTACACGAAAAGTCAGACATGGAACTTGCTTTTTTACCAGACGATTCAAAATTCAGTAACTTGAATATTTATGAGTTTGAGATACCAATTGAAGATAAAATATTTCTAACAAAGCGAGTATTGAGTGCAAATAAACTTTTAAATGAAATGTAGTTATGGAAGCAAGGTATAAGTTTTTGGTAAAAGGAATTGTAATTGGAGATGTGAAACCAATAATAGTTGGTTACTATCATTATGACGAAAAAACAGACAAGCATTATATTTGTTCTGAAAAAACTTTATTTAGATATGAAGTTTATGAAAATAGTGTTGAATTTGCAAATAAAATTTAATTATGGAAAAACACATTGAAACAAAAGACGAATCTATTGACCGAGTTGCCTACGCAAATAAGCAAGATTATCATAAGATATTTTCGTTCGCAGAGGTTTGGATAAGAAGTCAGTTTAAGCAATTTAGTTCTGACGATTTGAAAGAAGCGTATTTTGAAAGTGGTGGAGAAGTTCCAAATGAGCCGAGAGTATTTGGAGCTATATTTAGAGATTTATCAAAAGCAAAACTGATATTTCCTTTGGGTTACACAACATCAAAAAATAAACTTGCTCACGGCAGACCATTGAGAACATGGATTAGCTTACAATTTAAGCAACGTCAAGCGAATAACGCAAGTAACAAGTCAAACTTAAAATTAGAATTATAATGGAAAGGAATGTCAAAGTAAGTATTCAACACAAACTTAAAAGACCAATAGAAGATGATGACTTATATTTCATTGTTAAGTGTAATTTTAAAGTTCACGGATTTGTTTTGCAAGAAGCTGAAATAGGTTGGATAGCAAAAAAGTTTGATAAAAATAAGTTTGAAGAAGAATCAAAAACTAAATACATTTCACATCAAGAATTAAATAAGTTAGATTATTTCACTTGGAAAACAAAATAGCTTTTTAGTTATTAATCGAAAGCACGTTCCTGATAACACAGAGAAACGTGCTTTTTTATTTGCACTATATTTTATACAGATGTAAAATATATCTTGCATTAAATTTTAGACACTTTTAAGATTGCATAAAATTTTCTACAACAAAATGTATCAAATTTGAAAAATAATTGCTTAAAAGTTGTTTATTGAATTTATTTTATATATTTGTAACGAATTAAAGAATCAATGTTGTGATAACATCGGTACAAAATATTAAAAAATGAGTTATCTGCGTAATGCGGATAACTCATTTTTTGTTTAAAAACTAAAGATATGAATTTCGGATTGTCAAGAGAAATATACGGAGTGCCTTGGTGTGTTGATGCAATCACTTATCAATCATTAAATGCTATACTTACTAATTCAAGAAATGGTGTAAAGTTAGAATTGCCAGATGTTAAGTATAATTCTGTTGATTTGATGGTTGTTAATTCTGAAACAAGATTGATTCAAAGAGAATGGCAACTAAATAATTCTAATGATTTTGAAGGAATTGGAATATTAAATCTTAATGGTCCAATTACAAAAGGTGGAGGTCAAAGCTCTTCTGGGATGATTGAAATGTCAAACACAGCTTTAGCGATGAATGCTGATAAAAGAATTAAAGGGTTTATAATGCTTGGAGATTCTGGAGGAGGTTCTACTTCTGCTGTTAGAATTATGGCTGATACCATTAACAAGATTAAGCAAACAAAACCATTTTATACTTTAGTTCAAAAAGAAAGTGTTTTAGCAAGTGCTGCTTATGGAATAGCTGCTCCTTCAACAAAAATATATGCAGAAGACGGGATGAGCATTGTTGGTTCTTTAGGTACTATGCTAAATGTTAGTGCTAAAAAAGATAATTCTACTGATGCTGATGGAACTAAAAACATTGTGATTTATGCCTCTAAATCTACAATGAAAAACAAGCCGATTAGAGAGGCTATCAATAATGATAATTATGAATTGATTTTATCAGAAGTTATTGACCCAATCAACGAAAACTTTTTATCAAAAATAATTGCAGATAGACCACAATTAAACGGAACAACATACGATGATGGTCATACAGTTTTCTCAAAAGATGCAATCGGAACATTTATCGATGGAATTGCAAGTTTTGACCAAGTTGTAGAAATGGTTTTATCAGATGCAAAAGAAATGAATACAAACTCAAATATTAATATTAATCCAAATTCTAAAATGACAAAAGAAGAATTAAAACAACAGCATCCAGAATTATACCAAGAGGTAGTTCAAGTTGGTGCTACAGCGCAACAAGAGATTGTAAATTCTTGGTTGCCTTTTTTCGAGGCAGATTCAAAAGCTGTTCTTGAAGGGATTAAAAGTGGTAACACTCTTTTAGAATCTCAAAAAAACACATTTCTTGTTGCAATTGCACAAAAAGGAAAACTTAACGCACTACAATCTGACAATGCGCCAGATATTGTGGTTAACGAAACAGAAACTGTAGAAACGGTTGCTGACGCTAAAAAAGCAGAAGCAGAAGCGGCTTTTAATTTTGAACTTTAAATCAATTAAAAAATGTCTATATACGCAAACCAAAGAAACGCAACAAGAAATCAATCAACGGTTGATTTCACAATGCAAAATCTATTTACTTATGGTAATAGATACAACACAGGTACGTTTATTAATAACATAGGAGAAACTATCAATGCACAAGATGGTTTTTTAGTAGTTAGAAATTCAGGTACTTTTGAAACGGCTACTGCTAAATTTGTTGCTTTGACTACAGGTCAAACAATGATTATTGCAGGTTTAACTTATACTTCAACTGCCGCTACTACTGCTACTCAATTAGCTGCTGCTTTTGCAAATTTAGCTGTTGGAGCAACAACAGGAGCAGGAACGGCAACAGGAAGTTATTCAGGAACTTTAACAGGATATTCTACAGGAGCTGCTATTGGGGCAAGTTTAGATAAAGTTGTGTTTACTGCTTCTACAGTTGGTAACAAAACAGATTTATCTGCAACAGGTACAGGTACTGCTCCAACGTTTACAATTGTTGGTGGAACTTCTGGTACAGATGAAGGATTTAGTCCTGCTACTTCTACAACATTAGCAAACGTTATTGGTATTCTTAAATTAGAAGGACAAAATACAATGGCTAATGGAGCGAGTTTGTCAGCAAACTATTGTATTTCAGGCGACCTTGATGCTTCATTGTTGATTTTGCCTGATGGTGTAACTTTAGATTCTATGGTAGGTTCTAAAGCTTTAAAAGATGTATTAACCGCACTTGGATTCGTTTTAAACAACGTTACCGAGTTATCTAAATTCGATAATTAATTATGGCTATTTCAGTTCAAGAACATAGTAATTTACTAACCAAAAAGATTGTTGGTAAATTTGAAGAAACTATTCCAGTAAGAAGTGGTTTCGCAGGCTGGTTTCCAGAAGAAACTACTCCTTCATACGAAGTAGATGTAGAAGTGCAAAGAGGTAGTGATTTCATTGCTGTTGATGTTGTTCGTTTTACAGAAGGAAGCAAAACAAAATCTTCTAAAGTTTCTGAAAAGAAATATATTCCACCTTACTTTAAGTTGGATTATGACTTTCAAAGAGATTCTGTTTACATGAACAACATTGCTTTTGGTGTTGGAATGGAAAATGCACAAATAAACAGATTAATTGCTATGAACGCAGTTAAGGGCGTTTCTTTAAATAGAGACATGATTATTCGTGCTATTCGTAAACAACAAGCAGATGTTTTACAAACAGGAATTGTAACATTGAATAATGGAGATAACATCGACTACAAAAGATTACCTTCTTCAATGGTTAACGTTTCAACAGGTGGTGTTTATTGGGGAACTGCTGCTACAGCAACTCCAATTACTGACATTAGAAAAGGAATGGATTTCTTGCGAAACATAGGTAATTCAGGAGGTGCTTCTGTAAATGTTGTAATGCGTTCTAAAGCTTTAGAAGCTTTATTAGCAACAACACAAGTCAAAGAGCAAGGAACGAATGTTATTCAACAAATCCAAAGAATTAATATTTCTATGCCCCAATTTGAAGGTGTTTCTGGATTTGCTTTTCACGGTCAAATTGCAGCAGGGGATTTCACAGTAAATCTTTGGACTTACAATGAAAAATATACTGATGCTAATACTAATACTACACAGTATTATTTAGCTGAAAACTTGGTAGTAATGATTCCAGATGACTTTCAAGGAAAAACAATTTTCGGAGCATTACCAACTATGAACAAGACTACTGTTGCTGGTGTTGCTACAGAGATTCCAGGAATTGTAGAAGCTAACTACTTAATCAGAAGTTATTCTGACAATAAAACAATGTCAAGTACGCTTGAATTGACTTCTGCTCCTTTAGTAGTTCCTTTCACAATTGATAAGATTTACACAATGCAAGTATTTGCTTAATCTTATTAGTTATGGCAAATTATAAAGTACTTACAATCGCACTTGCTGTTAAGAACAATAGAGTTGCGAGATTTGGAGAAGAAGTTTCTGAATCAGAGTTAACAGTTAATCCAAGTGAATTAGTAAAATTAGGAGCTTTGGAATTGTTAGAATCAGATGACGATGCAATTGATATTGATGCGGAAGTTTTAGAAACTGAAACTGAAACTGAAACAGTTGAAGAACATCGTGATGGCGGAATTTCAATTGATGATTCTAAAAAAGAAGAATCAAAAGTTGAAGAACCTAAAGTTGATGAAAAACCATTAACTGCAAAGGATAAAGCTCAAGCTGAATTAAAAAAGTAAACTAATGGAGCCAATCAGCCTATTCGACATAATTAAACGTGATGCAAAGCTTATTGTAAATCAAGGTGGTTACCAAAGGGAAATCACTATGACTACAAAAGATAAAACAAAAACGGTAACTATAAACGGATGGGCTGTAAAGGTTGTCAACTTCTTTGATACAGATGGAAATCAGGTAAACACGGTCAAAGCACATTGTACAATTGATGAGAATGTTTTAACCAATTTAGGTTATCCTGTTCGCTCAAATAAAACAGGAGTTCCGCAAGTAGATTTAAAAGGTCATTTTGTAAGCTTTACAGATAGTTCAGGAGATTTAAAACATTATAAGGTTAGAGAGAATTTGCCTGATGAAAATCTTGGATTAATTACAGTTTGGTTGGAATATTATCAATTATAGTTATGGCAGTTTTAATCACAGAACCAATCGCTCCACAGAATTTTGAAATAGTAAACAATCGTATTGCTGAAATACTTTTGGAGGAGATTGAAAATCAAAAACAAATACAAGGGTTTGATGAGTATGTTGAAGTTTATTCAGAGGAATTATATCCATTTGATAAATGCCAAAATGTAATGATTTCTGTTTCTTTGAAACAAATGGAATATGGAGACTTTACCACCACAAACTCACAAGGAAATTGCCTTTACTATATAGATTTATTTGTAACTGCAACAGCAAAAGGAGACATAGAATCAAGAGAAGTAGCAAAGAACAAATTACATCGTTATTTAGGTTTAATTAGATATATTTTAAGTTCAGCAAAATATATAACTCTTGGATTTCCACAGGGATTTATAGGAGGAAAATACGTTCACAAAATAATTATTGATAGTGATTACTCTAACCATGAAAGACATTCAACACAAGAAGGTGCAAACATTAGATTTGCAAGAGTATTTTTCGGAGTAAGAATGATTGAAAATCAAGAAGCTTGGTCGGGAATACCATTGCAAGGAAATAATACAAATATCACTTATGATGTAAGTGATTCAGGAACAAGATTAATTTTTAACAATTAAATAAAAAGATATGGCAACAATATCAACAGCCGTTGGACTTGATAGAATTTCAAGAGTTAGTGGCTATATGGTAAAAAAAGGGAATTTCAATGCTGAAACTCAAAATTTACCACAAAGAATTGCAATTCTTGGAGAAGCCAATACAGCTAATCAGTCAGGACTATCCATTGTAGGTAGAGAAGTTACAAGTGCTTCGGAAGCTGCTGATTTGTATGGTTATGGATCTCCAATACATACAATGATGCGTATTTTAAGACCAAATTCAGGCGATGGAGTTGGCGGAATACCTACTTTTATTTATCCACAAGTTACTGATTCTGGCGCTACTGCTACGGTAAGAGCTTGGACTGTAACAGGAACAGCTTCTGCAAATGCTACTCATACAGTAGTAGTAAACGGTAGAGATAATGTAGATTACAAAGAGTATTCATTTTCTGTTGTTTCGGGAGATACCGCTACAGTAATTGCAGGAAAAATAAAAGATGCGATCAACGGAGTAACTTCTGCACCATGTACC
>JAULBU010056992.1:0-12058 GCA_032358235.1 Odonthalia washingtoniensis | reverse complement strand
AACAGAGGAAGAAACGACATTGAAAATATGCCGGTTCAACGATGGACGTGGAACCGTACAGAATGTAGTGAAGGAATTTTTCAATGAATTAATGGATAAATTTAAAATGCTGTATTCTTTTACAGATTCGGTGAGTAACAAAAATTGGGCAGATATTGCTGATACTACCATAATAATTAACAATTTCATGGTGCACTCGGATGAAATGAGTGTACAGGAAAGCCAATGTAACGGAGAAGAACTTGTTACACGCAAGTTGTAGAAGGAAGATGAGAAGCGTATAACAATGTCATCTGAATATGAAAAATTAAACATTAAAAATGGAAGTGACGTAGGTGAGTCAGGATGACAGATGTTGAAGTCGGATTTAGTGAAAAATATCAATTAACGGGCATATCCGGACGGGAAAATTTGGAAAATGATATTATTGCTCATAATTGGAGCAAGTATGGCCCATGCCGTGATTACGTGTTATAAGCACAGATAGTAATCGTTTTCTACATTTATTGAGTTGTAAGGTTATGTGTGACAATACCGAACGGATGCGATGGTTGTTCTTGGAAATTAGAACGGTGTGTGAAGGTAAAAGTAAACACTATGCATCCCAAATTCTTAAATGAATTTATGTTTAATGATTCGTAATGGGAGAAATAGTAATGAATGGTTACATATCCGAGACGAAAAAGGATTGAGTGGAGATATGTGATATGGAATTAATGAGCAATTAAATGCAATTGCAAAACACATCAAATAATTATGGAAAGAAACGGTACTGAAAATATGAATAAATAATAAAAAGGCATATGATGCATGTGTAGATAGAAAGTAATAACGGAAAATGAAAGGAGGAAGAACGGAAAGGAAACTTGTAGTGTAAAAACAAGTATCATGTTGAAGATAAAGAGAATTATACGACAAGAACGATGGAAAATTATGACATTGCCAATGTGAAATGACGGAGAGTCAGTTAAAAAAAGAAGAATTGTATGACTAATTGGAATCAGAAAAAGGTGAGTGTAAAAGGTTTATGTAGAGCTCTGCAAATCTTGCTGTACTCAAAAAACCGAAATATCTATTTACACAATTTTTATTTTTGGAAACGTAGTATTGCAAGAAATAAACGAATATAATCTTTTCAAGTATTACTATATTTCAACTTCAAAGATTTGTACCAAAACCGTCAAAATTGTAATCTCAGGTAAGAATACATCAAATCAACGTTATTGGACATGTCACAAGGCACAACTGGTGAAGCAGGGAGTTCAAAGAGGTATGAATATGTTACAGGTCATTTACCTCGCATACCTCGGGTGCCGTTCTATTCGAGGCATAATAATGGGACATCTAAAATAGCCGAGAATCAAATTGTGACAACGATAAAAGGGACGGATGAGCGTTGGCAAAGAATCAACAAGAAACTACATGGGTGACTTAAAATATCCTTTCAAAATGACAGATAGAAACAATGTCAACCTGACTCACAGAAATATGAAGAGCGATCATCGTAACAAGAGAAGTGGGCAATTAATAAGGGCAAAACCTCCAATGGATGTAAATATGTATATTGAAGAATGCAGGGCCAGGCAATTATACGATGGAATTGGATATGAATGGATGATTGATGCAAGTGAAGGTCAAATTTCAGCAGTGAATGATACACGCAGTGAAACACGATAGAGTAATTTGGAAAAACGTTGGGCGCACATAGAAGAAAGAGCATTACATTGCATCGCACAACAGCTGGCGGATACAATCTGGGTACGATGCCCAGAGGAAGTTTACTATCAGCGCAGGGAAGCTGATTTATGTGAATTAATGAATAACAGAAGTTTCCGTGGGATACATTTGACGAACTTCCATCAGTTCTACCAAAGCCATTGAGTAACTGGTACATGTTTACGGATCGTGACTACTGGGACGAAAATGCAGAATTTGAGGCAAGAATGAGACGTCGTCCTGCACAGTTAAAAAATACACACCATGGCGGAGCTGTTACACCACAGGTTTAAATAGTCTTAGGGTGGAATGATGTTGGAGCATTTGCTTTATCACCTTCCGATCGAAACAAAGTCTATCTTCACATTCCTTATACAATGGAACAAATGGAACCGTCACCTATAATTGCAGCTCCGTCACAGTCTTTACCTGCACATCATTTCAGCCAGTACAAATATGGAAGTCAACTATTTTAGCATATATATCTTCAAGTTGTCAACAAGGAAGCCGTTCAGATGTTCATTGGGACGTGGTTACATTGCTGCAGATACGGCATGAAGTATTGTAAACAAGCTGGTACCAGGATTACTGAAAGTGTAGAGTATGGTATTATGACACCACTGCCTTCGGATTTGAAACAGATCTGTTCCGATAAAATTACTCATTAATTTATATTACAACTCCGACTATGATTTGAAGAAAAATTTACTATGTATTCGTCGATTGAATGAAGTTGATTGGTACAATTTAGGGAAAGAAATGGTACAATTTTGGGAAAGAAATGGCGCTTCCATTTGTTCATTATGATTGGGAAGCTAGACAGATTATTGATATAGAACAGTTGGAGGGGAAGGGAGTATAAGATAATACAGAAAGAAATTCAGTATTGGAGTATACGTGTGTTCCGTGCGGTTAAAATTCCAAGAAAAAATTTAGTGGGTGAAACAATGGCAGATTGTAGGGAGATTGTTATGGATATGTTGGAACAGCTTGGTTATAGAGTTGTAAGGTATAGAAAATGGAAGAAGATGGTCCTGATCCAATGGCCGATGACTATGAAGTTGACCTTGGAGATGATCAAGTAAATGATGAAGTATATTCAGACCGGGACGAATGGTATGAACGAATGACATATGTACTACAACCGATCCTGGAACGTTGCAATCACACAATTAAAAACACAGTTGAAAAGTTTTTCCACCAATTCAAATGTTGGATTACATTACAAAATAGATTTTTTGGGTTGGACGCCGAACGGAAGAAATTAGTGGACCGTGTAATGGAAATGGAGCGTGCTGTTACTGACAACGAAAAGAATTTATGGAAAGAAAAAAAGAAATATGAAAAGGATGGTATCGAAATCAAGCGTTTAAATTCTATTATCTAAGGATTGAAAGAAAAAGATGCACGAAATTCCTCTCAGCTTGTACAATCAACTGTATTGTTGGAAACGTATAAGAAATCATTGAAATCAATACATATGTCAATGAAGCAAATTGAAAAATCTGTTAGAATGAATGCATACAATTTAAACATCGACTTGCGAACGGTATTGAAAAAAAGAAAAGATGATATTCGTCAGTTGGAATTGTTGTGAAGTCACCGTTAGGAGAACCGGGTCCACAAGGTAAGTCACCTCAATCTTCATGTGCTAATGATTGATTTTCACAGTCTATGTTAATTGTATGCGTTCATTTAACAGTGGGTGAACAGTATCGTTTAAAAATGTATACTAACTGATTTGAAAATCCTGTCTTCGCTACGTATACTCAGCAGCAGTACGTCTGCTGACAGTTTATATGATTGTGCGTTCATTTCCGAAGAATCCAGCCGGTTATATTTTCGCCAATTATGCATTGACATTATGCAAATATATGGCTGCAGGTTTTTCAACCAGGTTCCAAAAGGTCACGAACTTCATAGTATTGATGACCGGTACACGGATTTGAGTTTTTCAGGATGCATAGGAGCTGTTGACTGCATGCACTACACTTGGAAGAACTGCCCAATAACTGATAAAGGTCAATACGAGAACAGCAGGGTTTCCAAGAGTGCAACGGTACAATGTTTAGGTTAGTACATTCATGACCTGTAATGTTGGTCATGGTTTTCCGGACGGCCTGGAACAAATAACGACCTCAACGTTCTTGCTAGATCACCCCTGTTCCAAAACATTTTTATGGAACAGTTTGACATTAGAACACAAAATGGGTAAATAATAAATCCGAATGGTAACTTGTACCATTTATTATATTTACTTGGTGATAGTATATATCTGAAATGGACTATTTTCGCGTTTCCCATAACAAAATCTTCAGATCCGTTGCAAAGGAAGTATTCATTTCAACAGTAGTCCGTACGTAAGGACATTGAACGTCTCATCGGCCTTCTTCAATCGCGATTTGAAGTTCTGTGTCGAGAGAACCGTAAGTGAAAATCAAATGAAACAATTAGAATGTCTAATTGCTGCGTAATGCTACATAACTTTATAATCTGCATTCCCCAGAAGATTCAATATACAGTATTTGAATCAAGTAGTGAAAAGTTAGAAAACATTATGTCTGACGAGCTTACCCTGATGAAACAATCAGCATACAACATGCGGGCAAGAAAACAGCATGACGTTAATTATGTCCTACCCAATATCGATGATGAAGCCGAAAGGATTATGTTGATAGATATGTTTTACACAGATCACAGTGAACATAACAGTTTGCACACAGACCTCGTCGCATTACATGATGACTTTAGATATTAAATCTTGATTTTCAAAACATATTATACGTCCTGTTCTGTTCTTCCATTGCGATGCGCTTCAAAAATGACCGTGATATAAATAAGGATGTTTTCACGGCAAGGTCAGCAATGTAAGGAACAAGGTGAAACATTTTCACCTAAAAAAATTAACTTTAAAGAGGTGCATTCTTGAACCGAGCGATATTTAATGCTGAATGACCACAAATAAAACATGATTTCTTTTAATACTATAAAAACTATCAACACATACCATTTAACTAACGAAATGGTGAAATGTACACCGTTCTGTATTCAGTTAGCACTACATATTACATTTACGTAATGGTAATTATTTTATTTGTACATTCAGCAAAAACGTTACTTTGTTATTTCATACCTTCTTCGGTTAATTTCTTAACAAGATTATTTTATTCTTCAGTTTATTTCGGTAGATATTGCAACACCATCGCCATATGCTCCATTAGTGAAATCCGTTCCTGTATGGCATCCAAAGAGGATAAAATATCATTCGTCCTTGTCATCTCGGCTTGCATTTTTTCAATGATTTTATAGATGCATCTTATTTACGGTCCATAACAGCGTATTTCTTAATTTACTTTACACAAAACGTTCTTTTTTCCTGATTACTATCACAGTCATCACGTCTCATGATATCAGCAGAGTCAACACTCTCTACTCGTCTTGTAGCCATTAACACATTACAATTAATTCCTGCAGATACTCTATTTTGTTCATCACTTTTTCCATTACCAATTCCATATAGTCATTTGAATCTTGCATACAGTTCATTTCTGATACATTTTCCGTTCGGATGTAGAACCATATTTTGTGCTGCCAAACGGACTGTCGTATCTACTGCTTCTTTTTATATCCACGCCACCCTCAAAACCAACATTTCCAAATTTCGGTATGGTGGACAAGTATTCAGCAGCAGCAATGAACCTAAAAAATAACGTTTGCCGATAACAGGGTTGCTATCCTTCTCTCTACGGCGTCTGCTTTGATATAACGCATGTGTCATTTTCACCAAACGGCGTTTCTCAACATTTCCAGTTCGGTTCATTGAACATTCCTGTTTGTAGCACGCGTTCCAGAATTGACAGAATTGAGCCAATGGTCCCCATTTCACAAGTAATGAAGATTTAGATCTGACCATCAAATGGACCTCCGTACATTCTTTTTCAATATCTACTCACATAATTTCTTCCGTTTGAAACGGTTGATAGGTTTACAAAAACCATGCTTTTGCGAGGCATAAACTATCTTCTTCACTGTATTGAGACCCACTCATCTTTTATTCCAATTTCAGCTTCGATATTTTTTTTGTTTTTGGAACCGCGTGGACTGCCTTTCCATTTTTTCCATTTTTACTTCCATGCGTATCATAGTCACCTGCGATTTCACACTCGTCATTTCCAATATTTTCTAAGCACATTTTACTATTTCCGCTACGTTCTACACTTCGATTGAAATCCTTTTTTTACAGACGCCACCTGTTCCAGTTAATACCGTTATGTTAGAACCAGACGATTCTCCGCGTAGTATGCCGTTTTCTCTCCCTGAAAACTTTTTATCATCGCATTTAATTTGATCTTTTTCTGGTACAGTAGTCACCCAATTTTTGTCAGCAATCGATTCAATCGCTACTTTCTTCCGTATATGTGTTATTCCATCAGTTTCGGCCCATACCGGTGTGGTTTCTTCCCTTGGGGTTTATCGGAGTGATTTTTCCAACCCGGTTTCTTCTATTCGACTCGCAACTACATTCATCTGTTTTACCATGTAATTAAATCTATCAATCAGTACTACCTTCAGAATTGTCCAATTTCCCAAATTCCGTGTCAAGTATTCTTTCCACACTACCATTCTTACTTCCGTTCGGTGGTTCTATATATGATGCAAATGGTGTTTGACGTGCAGTACGTTGCACTGCATTTTCATTATCCGTCTCGGTTTTTCCTTCAATAAACCGTACCAATTCTTCTTTCCGTTTCCAAAGACGTTTCATCTCTTGTTTTTCTATCGTCCTTTCCGTTTCGGACTCACTCCCCTCCCATACCAAATCATTCATATCTTGTGCTTCCTGATGCGGTGGTTCGGAGGCCTCAATACGTTTGTGATATACACACAAAATGCACTCCTGTTCGGTTCCGTCATGGTTTAGATTGAAAAACGTAATAAAATAATAGGTTATTATGACAATCTTATGGTCCAATCGGATGAAGTCATATCAGATATACTTGCCTACTTTCTAGACTAGTTTCGACATTCAACTTACCGCCGGTGTGTTATTGTCTTCACCCTCCACAACTTTTTGAAATGACGTACCTATAGACTACAGGAAAGTACACAATATTTTCCTTTAGGATGAGCACTACGAACGTGTTCCCGATACAGATTTGATGCACAGTCGTCACTTGTGATCGAAATGACATTGATAATCCAGACGGTTTCGGTGGAAGCAGGTGGCGCACCCTTAGTCCTTGGCCAGCGTAATTTTCTTATGCATGTCTTTCCGTTTACTGTATATTTGGAAATACATCACACTCATATTCATACTTCATAATTGGCTCAATATCTGGCCTATCAGATAACGCCATATTTAGAATTCCCGACAGTAGGATATTCACAACTGTACATCTTGTTTACCAGTTTAGAAACTTTTATCTAGTTTTCTGTCAACAGCTTTTGTCCGTTTGGTTCCACATTCTTTTTCCATTTTTTTCATTGGCTGCTTCAACGCGTATTTATTTTATTTTATTTTTTAAGGGTACGACATATGAAGTGCTGAGTTTTCATTTGAGTTTCATTAAATTGTTCAACCCCGAACTCAACACCTCATCTAAACTTTCTTACTGATTTCATTAAAATAATGTTTCTTTATGAACCAGTGGCGGGTGCTGAATTCGAAACTCAGATAATGCCAGTTCAGCACCCTAAATAGAGATGCTCTTAGAGCGGAAATGGTCTGTTTCATGTTGAGGAAAATGTAGATTTTATCTGGATAAAAAAAGTTATGGGAAAATGGAATCCTGTTTCTCGGTCCACGTGTAAATTTTTTATTTAAAAGAGCCAATAGGGTAGTGTTTTGTCAACGCCCCGTGCAGTCCGGAATGTGACATCGCCGGTTACCGTGAAGTGAACAGAAGCGGGGCTTGTGTACAGCAGGTGCATGACAATGACGGAGAAAGAAGAAAGATACTGTACATTTCCGTGTGAAACGACTGACAGCAGTATCAAGCGATTGACAAATAAAATAATCACTTGGGTGAAGATTGTGGATTGCATGGTTGTAAGCTGTTCCTTGTCCGTACAGTAATGCCAAAATTGAATTAAAAATTGATAAATGTATGAAGGCCAAATTTCAAAAATAATGACATCTATAGAGTGTATCAAATTATATACTGTATATTGATGAAAAGGAGAAAAGTTTTAGAGAAGCCTGTCGTTTGAATACAGAGAATGTACAAAGCTTCATTTTCGAGTACGTTGAGCATACATTCGTAGATACATTTTTTTTGAAACGGTTTTTGCTGCAATTAAAACGACAAATGTTTTCATTTTGGGAATAATACAATCACAAACAAATTGCGATCAATAATGAATATTGCAGACAGGTGTCAACATAAAAATCGGAATAATGAAACTGCGAAACTGATGAAAATGAGGTTTATAAATTGAAATTGTAACTCTCATCAGTACCTTTGGTTTCACCTGATTTAAAAACGGGAGAATCTGCAATAACGATCAACACTAATATTTATTAGAATGTTTCCATCCCCAATTCTGGTTTAATAAATATTTGGGAATGAAACTTACCAATAATAATAAAAAAGAATCTACAAAGAACTTGACAGGAGATGAATACTACTACGAAAATTTAAATGCCTGCTAGACAACATGACTTGACAAATTGTTCTCCTATGTCTTGGTTTATTTTATATAACGACGTACTACCTCGTTATACATAATAGACCAAAGCGGTTTCCACTTGAAACCACATCATATGTTATCTTATGATGGTCAAAAGAACGATTTTTTCACAGAAATATTAAATGCTGCGCCTACTAGATAGAATTCATGTACATGAATGGGTACAAACATTCTTAAATTAATTCATAAAAAATTATAAAATGGTCTCGATTTTCGGGATATAAGAATGTTCCGTTCGAAAAATGCCTTTATCAAGGATATCAGTGGTTACTGTGTGAATGTACATGATCACATGCAAACATTTGAAAAAACAGTAGTAATACAATCAAAAAATGGCAGTTTAATACATAATAAAAAGCTTCATAAAAGGGAAAACCTGGGAAAAATTTATATACAACGAAGAATGTCAAAGCATGCGCGGACTCTCCAAAATCAAGATGTTACCACAAAGCGTCACGCTAGTGCCGAAGAAGTTTCTTTGGATGGAGTTAAGGACAGTAGTGCCGGAATTTATGAACGGAAATGGGCACTGTTTAAGAACTTCTGCATGGATCCTGAATTGCAAGATGGAAATGGTGTTTTGGATCCAGATGGTTTCGGTCAGCCCAATGCTGATATTGTGAACAAAATTGTTGAGTTCTCCTACCATAAGGTGGTGGAAAATAATTTAGATCCAGGAGAAGTTGTAAATATAAGAAGTGCGCTCGCTAGCATTATACAAGAGGAAGTTTCAAAGAATTGGGGAATGGAAAGTACATTTAATTGGAAATACAGAAGGAAGCCATATGAACAGCTTGTTAGTTTGCCAAAGTATGAAGTCATATCAACGAAAGAAGAAAACTTTCGGATACAAAAGGGCTTTACCATTTCAGTACAAGTATATGGTAAAATTGTGGAATTCTATGCACAATCTTGACCAAAAGAGTATATATTCATTATAGTTATGGCTGTAACCTCTCTTTGCTTTAGAGTTTATGGGCTAAGAATTGATGAGCTTGTGAAACTAAAAGTTTTATTATTATCTCTTAATGAGATAAATGATGATGGGGTACCATATATTTTAGTTTCTTTGAAGAACCGAAAATATTCACGATATAGAAGTGGACAGAACTATGCTCTTTACGAACTTGAAGACAAAAAGTGAGCTTGATCATACATCCATTTCAAGAAATGGATTGAAACATACAAAGAACTGCTGGGAAGATCTCTCCTTCCATTCGATCAGCTCTTTGCACCCAGCAATGAACCTGTTACTCAGATCGATTTTTGGGAAAGTATCGCTAAGGCTACTTTTATGAAAACTGTGTAGCACCCCACTCGTAACGGATTGGTTGGTATCGGTCGCTGATGATCAAAGTGGTAGAGGTTTCGAAATGGGATCTCTTCAAGGCAGTGAACTGTAAACACGGTCGTGGGAACAAGGGCGGAAATTCAGAGGATTCCGTACTTCTAGGCGACCAGTGGGGCCCTTTTGGGAGGCGTACACGTGGGGGAGCACTAATAGATCGTCTTTGCTCTGCACGTTTAGGGACTCGTCTGGTAGTTGTTTTGCTAAGGTTGATGTGAGTTGAGACGACGGTTGGGGGTCAAGTCGTTACCAGAGGAAAGCTGCCCGTCTCGTTGGCGCTCAGTTGGCGCCGACGAGACAGATTTAATTGACTAAAACTGGTGGCGCTTACAGACCTGTATGCCCGAGCCTACAGGTGTGCATGCACTACACGTGGTGGAAGGAAAAGGAAAGGGAAAACACGTGTAGAAAAGGAAAAATGGGACGGAGAAAAGTAGGCCGTACAATAGAGGAGGCAGGACAATAAAACACGTAATTGGTGTTAGTGGCTCCTCACTACACCACTACCTCCCAGGAATGTTGGTGGGATTGGGGAGGCCGTATCCGTTTGTGCTGGCCACGACCAACGCGTTATTCAACCTGCCTTTTCTCCCGCTCAAATTTCGCATCAATTCCCTAACACATTCAAGCGATCATAGTCGTTCCAACTGCGCTCGGACCATCCGGCGGTAATCCCATCATCGTTGCGCCGGATGTGGCGAGGATGGGCGTGGGAGTTCTACCAAAACACGTGGCGAGGCTCTTGTTGTTGAGAGAAATGTCGACCCCAGCAGCGGGGCGGGGGAGAGTACGGTGTCGGCCTGTACCGACGGCAAAGGCCCATCGACGGTCATGGTAGAACATCCTGCGCGCGACGAGAGTGGCGAGAATCACCATATTGTCTTGGAGGACGTTATAACGTACGCGGAGTACGTTTGTCTCCACGTACGTCTCGTGGACGTTGTGAGCAATCATCTAGGCGTCTCCGATGCGCTGCCGTGTTTTCAGCCAAAGACCCACTTCTACAACACAAACGAGCTCATGGAGATATTGACATCTGTGGTCAATCGTGGGGGTGGCGTGAGCTCGCAGCGCCACTAGGCGCGCGATCGCCCCCGGGGGGTTGTGGCACTGATTTATGCATTGAGCGAGGACCGTGCAGAGCGGCGTATCGAAGACCTTCTGGGAATGGTAGAATGCCTTCATTTCCATAACGCATGGCTCTCGATGCAGAATAGCCGCCTCCAGACCGAGTTGTTTTGGCAGATGCACCCCTCTGCCAGTTGCATGACTAAGGACGATCTAAGTTACCGCACCTGGTATTGGCCGCGTGGAGCCCGGGATTATCGTGGAGACGCAGGTTTGAACTACTATTCGGGAGACGAGAGGGTGTGCGTGGTGGTAGTCCCGGCGCGGAGGTTGGACGCAACGGAGTTTACTGCAATGGGTACGATGCCCCATAAGTCGCAGTGGTTGCGATACTGATACGAAGAAGCCCAGTAGGTGCGAGACTGGGGGTGACGCGAGCGCTTTCGACTATCATCAGGACCAGTGCCACGAGTTTACCCCTCCAGGTCTCGGAGGGACGCCACGACGGTCCGGGCGGGGGCGCTCGTCATGTCCAATCATAAAATAAAGCTTGTACTTTTTGTACGCCTTGTACATCGTGGCCTGCGTCTCCTTGAATTTTTCGGAAAGTACACGCGTAAGGTTTTAGCAAGGGGCGGGACAGGAAGAAGCGGGCGGACGTGACATCCACCAGTAGTATCGCAAGGCGGGAGATGAAAGAGATGTCCGCCATTCATTCAGCGAGTTGGACACGGAGACGAACAGCAGAATGCTGTAGTAAGGCAGTAATTACAGGAGGTGGGAAGCCTCCTGCCTGGATTTTGTGCGGAGAGCTACCTCGGTGGCCAGCAGAAGTTGGGTAAGCGACCACGGAGTCCGCCAATCAATGGAATAGGAGGCGGGAAGGTCCGTTAGTAATATGAGAAACATGGCCGTCGCTGCCGCTGTGGAGTGGGACAGGCGAACGGAAGGCTGGACCGTTAATTGTGGACGGGAGCCTACGGATGCCACTGGGGATTTGGATGAGGTGAGCGGAACGGCCGCTAGCACAGCAGAGAAGTGACCGGAAGATCCGTCAGTAATATGAGAAAGGCGGCCGTCGCGCCCACTTGGGGATGGGGGAGGCTGACAATAGCTCTGTCTGTAATACGAGAAAGCCGGCCGTCGTGGCCGCTGGGGATTGTGACAGGCGAACGGATAGTTCGCCCGTCAATTGTGGGTGAGCGGCAATGGTGCTAACTGGGGTTTGGGAGGAAG
>JAULBU010056981.1:0-12060 GCA_032358235.1 Odonthalia washingtoniensis | reverse complement strand
CGTCATGGATCCATTTCTTAGGGCTTCCACTTGGAATACGTAGTCGTTTAAAGCTTTAACTATGCGACGGGGACCACGCCATCTTAAACAAAGTTTCTCAACTTCAAAGAACTCTTCACGAGCTGCAAGTACGAAATCACCTTCGGAAAAGTTCAGCAACTTTCCTCTTTCCTGTAACTGGCTGTCACGGCAGCGGTTCTCTTGTAGAGTTCATTGAACTGTTGATGTCCCGAAGTTGAATTCTTTGTAGTGACCAGTTCGTACGTTTCTTAGATAGGTTGTAAGCACGTTCGAGTGCATCTAAAAGTGGTTGCATAGTTCGTGCGAAAGAAGGTATGCTACTCCCTAACCATTGCATTGTGGAAGTAAATTGTAGTAATTCACCGGCTCTTGATTGTGTAGACATAGATTCTAAACCAGACACGTTACGGGAATCGGAACGATTTCTTTGTTCACTGAGACGACGGCCGCACCATGTGAATTCATTGGTGAATAAAATGCATTTAGAAGGATGTAGCTTGAAGTTGATTTTAACACATAATTCAAATAGTTGATGGACGGCATCAAGATGGCTGTCAATAGTCTTACTGGGTATAAGTATGTCGTCGACCCAAAGAAGGATTCCAGTAAGAAGATCGGGACTCATTTCTGCAGTAAACGACGAATTAAGGTAATTATTTGCGTTGATGTTACCATGGGGTACCCGAGTAGGTGTGAAGATTCCAAAGGGTGTGATAAAAGATTGGCACTTCTGGATTTTCTCATGGAGTAGTAACTGCCAGTACCCGTGTATGAGATCCAGATTTGCTAAAAACTTCGCTCCGGCCGCTTTGTCCGTTTTATGCTGAACAATCGGGAGAGGAGACTTGTGAGGGATTGTGTAGCGATTGATTGGCCTCAGATATACGGTAAACCGCCAACGAGAGGGTCCAGGTTGGGAACGAGATGCGGTGCGCAAGCTCATTTTGACATCAGATTTGAGTAAATAAGGCCAGCATCGAGTATTTGATCAACGAGTTTTCTTAAAAACTTTTGTTGGTCGAGACTTCAGTTTCTAATTTTGACACAAACAGGAACAGCGTTTTTCCTAAGTTACAGTTTTAGTGGTTCAAATTTTGCGGGGAGGATCATTCCAGAAGGTGGTGCGGAATATATCAATATGATCATGCTCCAGTAATTGTAGTTCTTCTACACGGTCTTCTGAAAATCCATTATTTCCTGCTCTTATTAACATGTCTTCGACAGCAGATGTGACTTCATTGTGATGAGACGCATCGACAATATCTATCTGTGAAGGATTTGGGAATGGGTCGTTGTCTGTGCGACGGCTGTAGTAATTAGTACGTGGGAGATGTGGGCCGAGAGAGAAAATGTCATTCGGCACTTCTATAGACATTAACTGATGGTCACCTGGGAGTGGTTTTTATCCAAAGAAACATTGAATGCGTGCGAGCATGTTTCGACCCACAGAACGAGATACTGAAGAATTATTCCCAATTCCAGCACAATCAGCTCCATCTGGTGTGGCACGGTTGTTCTCCAGCATAGTTTCCGAGTCAATTCGTAAGTGTCGCAGAATCGGAAGACCAATTAGAAGATCCTCCCCAGCTAATTCGGCATCAGCTACTGAAATCTTTACATTGAGTAGAGCAAGTTGACCGACAGCTAGATGTAGTATTAAAAGCAGTGCCGTCCAGGGTCGAGAGAAAGTAAAAGTTTTTGCTTCTTCGCGTTCTTTAAACGCAACTCTAACTGTCACAGTTGGTATTTAGTTAGTATTTTCCTGATGTAGCCAATGTTTTTGAGCGTGGCATCTTCAGCGATGCGCAGAGAAATAATTGTATCATTACTTCCACAGTCGCATCCCCCGTGAAAATCCATTTCGATACCATCATTATTTGGAGTCATATCACAGCCCATATCTGTAAGGATGCGAGCGAGAAGACCAGTTGTTGGTTTGTTTCTACTTAATTTTGATGGAGTTTTGTATGAAGATGTGCTTGATTGGGTGTTTCTAGATCTGGAGGAACAAGATGGCCCATCTTGTGCTTTCTCCGCAACATTTTCGGCAATAATGCGTTTCTTATCGTCCTCGGGACAGTCTCAACAGTCACGTAGGAAATGTCGAAGACCGCGTTGCTTGTGTGGCTTCCAGAGAAAATTGGTAATTCTGTGTTGCTTTGTTTCGTTTTCGAATCTTTAGTACTATTCTCTCCACCATTATTTCCCTTTGTGTTTCCTCACCTGTTCTTTTTTAAAAACTTCGGATGATTTTTCTTATGATCATGACATGAAAAAGAAAGGTCAGACAGACTCAAGTCGTACCCTGAGTGATGCGGGACAAATAGCAGAAAGAACATGACTAATAGCAAGTTTCTGGTTGTCCTCCACTATCCATGTAAGACCATTCTTGGAAAGGAGTAAGTGATAATCTACGAATAATCCTTGAATTCTAGATCGAGCGTTACGGTTATTCATGTTCAGAATAAGTTCCTTTTCAACAAGGTTGCCTATGTCGTCAATTTTAATCGTTTCTTTTGACTCCTTGGCTTCTCCATCTAGATAGTTGCGAAGTGCAGTATCATCTAGATCCTCCTATGAGCTAAAACCCGCGATAAAACCAAGCGCAATTACAGATGTAATGTGCTGCGCGTCAACGGAAAACTTTAAGTTGACAGGCTTGACGTCTTCTGTTGTTATAGATGAACCATCTCCAACGCTAAGTTGTTTAGTGCGTGCCAACACTGTATTGCTTTATTGGTCGTATTCTTTGAGAAAAGTTCGGATAGACACAGGATCCGTATTTAATCGACGTGGATGATTTACAGAGATAGCTACATTAGCAGGGTGCTGCGAAGATGTTGATCGAGAAGCAGCAACATTGGAGACGGTTGATATAGACATTGTTGATAGGGGCGTCTCAAATGAATAAAGATGATGACATAAAAAGCGAAAGTACTTGGAATAATCACTGTGATAACTCTTCTCTTTTTTTGGTGGGTGTAAAAGAGAGAGTGAGTCCCTTCTTTATTATTCATGCCAAGGGTGTGGCAATCTATACTTAAACAAAAGTATTACGCCGAGACTGCAAGGCACAGGGCAGCTTACGTATTATACATGATGGAGAAAACTGAATTCGAGTTACCGTTCTTCATTGTTGTACAGTGGTCGAGAGATCCTGATTTCATGTTGAGATCAGCAGTTCGAACCTTTCGCTGCGGTGCTGTTACAGAGAGGGGACAGCAGCGCATACCGTTTGCCGGGACAACTCCTTTTGCTTGCTGGTGTCAAGAATCTATTTGCTACCCACACTAATTAGAGTCATAAATTAGTCTTGTGATATAAGGCCGAGAATAAGGCACAGCTGGGTAGAACGGACATTGCCTTTTCTGGCAGTGCCGCTTTTTCATGCTGACACGTGTCATGATTCGATTCACTTTCGGATTCACAGGTGCCACAATCAGTTGGACAGTGTCACCTGAATGGTGTATTCCAATACTGGTTTCACTGTAACTCCGTACAGGTCACCGCGTCCCATTTGTCTATGTCACGGACATGATGCTTGTACTGGTACCCAACACGCCTGACTGTCAAATCTGTACATGTCGGTGTATAAAAATGATGCTTACTGCATATCGACCTCTTCTCTCAATCTCATCACAGTGGTACCAACTACCCACGGGGCCCCTCTTCCCACTTTTGGCACAATCTTCAGAACTTGTTCAGAACAGCCCAAACATGCGTGTTGTGCTATAGGCTCTCAGATAAAATAATATTTACCAAAATGGTGATCAAATTTTGATCCCTTTCTGTCGGCTACAGTATTCTTCAAATCTCTCCAATTTGAATTATGTAATAGTTGCCAATATCACGACGACGGTCCGAATCAGGTGATGGCCAGGGTGACAACTATTTTGTCCCACGAATAAATAATGTTTAATTTTTAAAAATAAAAAAATTACCTAGAATTTCAAAATTTTAAGTATGTTGTCATACTTTTGAATACGTGAATGATCTGAGAGAACTTACAGAATCTGTTCATTAATAAATTGAAATTAAATTACAAAAGTTTGGCTTACAGTGCTAACGTCGCTTACAGTAAGGGACAGTCCTAAAAAATAGTAATGCCACCACGGGGAATCAAACCCGATGCCACGACGTGAACGAGCATCGCAAAAAATGCTGTTGCAACTCGGTCACAGAACATTCCAAACGGCAGATACTCGAAGAATTTTTTGATGTATCTATATGCTTATTTCGTCCTTTTTTCCGCCTTTATCCAGGTAGTTATATTCTCTGTTTTTTAAAATCAATCAAGTTGATGAATGCCCTGTTCTTCAGTTCAATCAAGGAGATGGTTTTCGTGTTCGTTGCCGTGTTCGTTTTCTTGTTCTCAATTTCAAGAACAGTAAAACCATCAACGTGTATACCCTGTTTTTGATTGATTTCAAATTTCACGATTCGCTACTTTTAAGTATTTAAAAATCAACAAATTTATCCCAGTCAGCAAATTCACAATTTTTCCCCACTCCCTTGGGCCGGAAATTTCCTGATATGTGCGAGTTCCAATTGTTGGTACACGTGTGGATTTTTAATATTTCTTTTTCTAATCTATGAGCTGATATCTCATATCAGGCCATCCGGACAGGTCCACATTTCATATCAGGCCATCCAGACAGTGTGACAAGTATACATCAACAGTGGATACTGTAGCTTTGGTAACCATTAATCTGATCATCTTTGATCAGCTACACGTACAATATTCACATTCTCTGGTTTGATTACTATATTGCATCCGAAATGACTACACTGTACTTCGTGAAGATCAATTTGATCCCCTTTGATCGTTTGCAGTCTTCACACCTCGTTGGTATGAATGCTGTAAACCATCTCAATTGTATAACTGCCTCCTTGCGTATTACATTCCGTCTGACACTGTAATATGAAATCTTAAACAAAGCAGAGCCGTACTACAGATGTTCAAACACAACGCAAATAACGAAAATGCTGTAAACATGATGATCTATTTATGATCATAGTTGGATTGAGGTACTGTAGAGATGGATCAAGAAACAATCAGAAATATGTAAGAGATCAAATTTGTAGATCATTGAAACTTCATAAAAACAATGAAGCAAAGAGACCAAACCAAACGACACATAAATAAATAAATAATAAATTAGTATTCTAGGTTCAGGTGTATGAAACTTCAGTTATTATGAATGAAAATGGTAAAATTCTCGAAACGAAACGAAACGAAACATGAAAAATTTCGTTTCGTTTCGATAATCTTCTTACTTCAGTTATTATGAATGAAAATGGTAAAATATTCGAAACGAAACGAAACGAAATATCAAAAATTTCGTTTCGTTTCGATAATTTTACGATTATTGAACATTTTAAATGTTCACCATGAAACGAAACATCACAAGATGTGGTACAACACTAGACTTTCTGTAGTGCTGTACTAACATATTATGGTATGTACAGTGTATGTACAGACTTGTCATACAGCTGCATGTATACAGATTATTTATTTGAAATAATTTTCAATTATTTCAAGCTTTGCCTACACTGTATGATGTTTTAGCAACCAAAATAGAAAATAAATCTCCTCTTCCTTTCCCCTCTCCGTTTGCAGCCACCTCGTTTGCAGTCATTTGCCACTACCGTTTTTTCCAAACTGCTTTTAGCCGACAGCGTTAATTTTTATAGTTCGTTGATTTTTGACACGTACACATAACGTACCCATAAAGTTACCCACCACAAATTACCCACTCTCAATGCCTGTCCCAAAATGCTCTACCTCATTTTGATTTTCTTTCTTCAGATTAGATTGTAATCGTAATCGAAGGATAATAATATTATATTATATTATATGTATTTTCATAATTTTCGGAATCCCTTTATTTAAAAAAGGGAGTTCGAAAATTATGAAAATACATACTATACATTTTTGGCGCACAACTCCCATTTTAAAGAAGGCCATATGTGTGCATGGAATACAAATAATGTCATATTTATG
This sequence comes from Odonthalia washingtoniensis, assembly GCA_032358235.1. Lineage (NCBI taxonomy): Eukaryota > Rhodophyta > Florideophyceae > Ceramiales > Rhodomelaceae > Odonthalia > Odonthalia washingtoniensis. The sequence goes on along the minus strand of JAULBU010056981.1, from coordinate 6,035 downwards.
GAAAATCCACTTTTTCCAATCATTCAGCGTTCCCCCTATTAATGACAAAAGTTCAAACGTGAAAAGAACCGTTCGTTTTCACAGCAAAGCCTACTTAACGTCCTCCCTTGTCTGCAACACTTACCAAAATATTCTTCCCACGCTGTAACAAATCCTAGGTGATTTGTGGAGAAGAAGAGTACCAGTCGTAACGTAGGGGCGTTAACTTTTCTTTCTTCTTCTTCACCGTGTTTTATTGATTATAAAGTATTGAACCCGAAGTAAAGTATTGAGGGGATAATCATTGCTGGCACAGCTGCCAAAACGTGTAACGTGGATTCAACCAAACGTGATACTCGTTTGCCCAGTTGGGCACTGTGGCCTAGTGGTGAAATTACCAGCATGGAATAACGAGGTCGTGCGTTCAATCCTTACAAGCTGCTGTTTCCATTATCATTCTTACTAAAGGTTGATTGAAAAACAAGCAGAAATCTTTTTGCTCGGGCGGCAAACGAGATCAAAGGTTTGTTGTTACACACCCCTTCTTCAAAGATCGAGTTTGGCCAGAGCTTTCTTACGTAGATTAGCGTCCATGTTTTTCCTGTTGAGGAGTTTGACGACGAGTTTTGGAACGTCCTTATAAACTTGTTGCAATGGTTCCAGTGTGTCATTGGTAGACGACATGCCTTTCCAGCGCACTTGAACAAATAACTAATTATCCCCTTCGCTAATGTTTAGTAATCTCGACACTGGCATACCAGTTTCGGATGACAGAACATGCGAAAGTATATCAGCTTTGTCCAAAGTGTCATCGTGGGAAAACTTTAGACTGATGCCATGAACGACATCTAAGTTTCCATTACGTAAATCTTCTACTTGGAATGCATAGTCACTAAGCGCTTTGATGACACGACGGGGACCGCGCCAACGCAGGCATAATTTTTCTCCTTCATAAAATTCATCACGTGCCACAAGTACATAGTCTCCCTTCGAGAACTTGGCTAACTCACCTTTGTACTTACAGACGCGCATAGGCTCACGCTGCGTTTTTGTAGAATCGTATACCAGAGGGTGTAAATTATCCATAAATGGGATTAAGCTCTCCACGTTGATTACTTTTTCTCGTTGAATTTCCGTAATCGTCACAGGCTTAGAGTCGAATGTACGAAGAAAAGTAGAGATTGAAGGAGAGGGTGGTCTACCAGTAAATGCTGTAACAGGAGTGAAGTTGTTTCGTTGAGGTGACGGAGAGTTGTTAATCACACTCTGAAATATTGGAACAAGTTGAGGCCAATCTTCGTGACTATATTGTAGTTCAGAAAGAAGGGCCCGTGCCACCCGGATAAGTTCCTTTCCCAATCGCTCAACTGCTCCATTAGACCACGGGCAATATGGCAACGTAAAATGGTGAGGAGATTGGAAGCCCTTGGTTAATAGTCTTATAGTCTCGTTTTTGAAATGAGTGGGACCATCCGACATGAGTCCAGTTGGTACACCGAAAGCTGCACTCCTGTCGATGAGTGCATTCGCTGCGGTCTCTGCGGTTGTGGATGAGGAGGGATAGAACCAGCTGTAGTCACTGTGGTGATCTATAATCATAAGAACATATTTGTCGCCAGTACTACTCTTTCCAAGGTCAATGTAGTCGAATTGGACGAGTTCGTTTGGTTTTGTTCCATGTAAAGTAGTACCGAAGGGACGAGGGACGGATTCACCCCCCGTAGTGGATATGAAAAGTATGCATGAATTAAGGAACAAACGAACGTCATCTGATAAGGTATTCCATGTAAAATTATCTGCTAGAGCAGACTATGTGGCCAAGCGACCGCGGTGACCCGCTGCACCAGAATGTGCAATTATTGTGAGACGAAGTTGTAAGTCAATGTCGTCGTTCGGAATCCATATTGGACCAGTGCCTGATTTCCGCCAGATACCATCATGCAAATTGAAATCGTTAGGAAGAGATTGTATATGTTTCAATTGTGATGTAGTTTTGGCCATATGAGATGGCCATTCGAAGTCACGGGAAGTAGTTGGTAATGGCGGAATGGTAACAAGGAGCCGGATAGTCAGTGGTATAGTCCATCTTGTGAGTAGACCTGCCCAGGTGTTATCTTCACCACGGATGTGGAAACAGATGTAGTTGTAGGCTGAGATTCGAACTGCCCAACGTAAAACTTTGCGCAACGATGCTTGCCATATGTCAGGCATAATAGACATTGGATCTAATATAAAGATGACATTGTTATGATCTGTAAATAGATCAAATCCATCAGGACATGCAGATAGCCAGTGTGAACGTTCAATAGATGCGAGAACAGCAAAAGCTTCTTTTTCCAATGTGGACCAACCAAGTTGCGTTTCATTGAATCTTCCGGAATGAAACGCCAGAGGTTCATGTCCTTGATCGCAATGAGGGAGCGATAGTTGATCTCGAGGAACTTGTGTTATGATACCAGACCAATGGGAATCACTTGCATCTGTGTATATGCACAGCCGTTTAGACTCGTCTCGCTGAGCCAGTGTAGTGCGGTGTATAATGGCCTGTTTACATGCCTCAAATTCGGTTATGTGTTTGCCGTTCCAACCTATATCCGCTAGTAGCACTTGCGAGACCACTCGTTTTGTACGCTTTCCGACATGTTTATACATGTGCTCCAAAAGGTCGAACAGTTTTTTTACCAATACTTGAAACATCGGAATTGAAGAACGTAGCAATTGTATGGCACAAAGAAATTGCTGAAGTTGTCCACCTCTTGTAGGAGTGTCCATGTTCAGTAATCCTTCTAGAGTGGATGGGTCGTGACGAATGCCGTCCGCTGTAATAATGCGCCCACACCACTTTACTGATTCGGTGTATAACACGAATTTCTCCGGGTGTAGTTTCCAATTAAACTTGGCGCAAAACTCTAGGAAAGATTTAATATCCTTCAGGAGATACCTAACCGTTGTCTCGTGAAAAGGCAATCATCGACCCACAGGAGAGCTCGTGATCGAATTTCCGTTGGCAGATTCATTGCTAGAGAAGATTGAAGATGAAGAACTGAGTTCGTAGTTCTATGAAGTACGCGAGTAGGAGTATAGACATTGTCTGGAGTTATGAACGATTGATATTCTTGAGAGTCACGGTGAAGAGGAATCTGCCAATATCCATGGACGAAATCAAAATTCGCGAAGTAACGGGAACCTGAGACTTTTGTCAATTCGTTCTCAACCCGTGGCATCGGAAACTGATAACGTTCTGTGAATTTATTCACCGGACGTAAATCCACAGTCAATCTCGAACGTGATGGTCCTGGTTTAGAGACGATCAAAGGAGCACAAGCTCACTTAGAAGATGGGTTTGGGTATACCATATTATGTTTCATGAGGTCCGCAACCAAATCTTGCATGAATTTTCGTTGATCAGCAGAATAATTCCTGAGTTTAACACGAACTGGCCGTGCGTCTGATGTCAATTCTATACGAAGAGGATCGATCTTCGCGGGAGTTGAACTGAATTCTGTGCTGAATTCTGCGATATGTGACCAGACGGTGTCCTGAAACTCTTTCCAATGTACATCGGGGAAACTATTTCTTTTAGTGCGATCCAGCATTTCAGTTACTTGTTTTCTGATGACGATGTCTTGTTCACCTTCCTTCGGTTCCATTAAGGAAGGGTTTGGAAACGGATCCAAGTCGAATTTGTGCGAGTAGTAGTTACCTCGTGGACGGTTTGGGTCCAATTCATTGCGTACCTTGGGTTCTTCACCTGAAATACGTTGTAATCTTGCTACCATCAAACGACCAAGAGATCCACATGACTGCGAAATAGATGGATGTTCAACAGTATCACAATCTGTACTGTCCAAAAGTGTTCGATGTTGTTCCAACAATGTACGTGAATCTATACCAAGGTGAAGAAGGACCGGGTGTCCCACTAATATGTCCTCACAAGCCAGATATGCATTTGAAACTAGAAAAGACACGTTTAGAAGAGCCAGCCGTCCTGCGGAAAGTTCCAAAACTAGTCTGGGTACTTTCCATAAGTGGGAGAAAGTGAATGTCTCCGCTTTGTCATTTGTCTTAAGAGCAACTTGAATGGTTATCAGGTTGATAGATTTGAAATAACCAATACCCTTCAAGACTGCAGCTTGGACTATCTTTGGTGAGGCAATACTATCATCGCTTCCGTCATCACAAAGGCCTGAACCAGTCATCGTGGCCCTGCCATCAAAAACTTCAATGGAACATGTCGGAGATGATGAAAGGTTGATAGCCTTATGTCCTTTTAATCTACCAGTTGTAAACTTAGGAACGGTTGATGGCTTACTGTCGCGAGTAAAAGTTTGGGATCTTGTCGACTTAGATGGACCATCTTTAGCCAAATTTCTTGTTCGTTCATCTAATATGTTTTTTATATCCAAGGGACATTCAAGACAATCTTTAAGAAGATGACGAAACCCCTTTTCACGACGGGGTTCCCAGAGACAGAGTGGTTTGTTGTCGTTAGTTATATGGCTACTCTTGTTACTAGAGCGTGAATTACCATTTCTATTTGACTTTTGAGAGGAAGAAACTTCATCTTTTCGATTAAACTTCGTTGACGTGCCAGAATCCACCAGTTGGAAAGCATTTGCCAGACAAATTGCATGTTTCAAAAAACCTGGAATGTCTTTCTTCAACTCGTGCTTTGCAAATTACAGGTCTGCTTCTAAACGTTTCTTTAACGAGAATGGCTGTATTGCGGTTAGTACGTGCCTCACAGCGACATTTTGATTTTCATCAATTATCCACTTCAAGCCATGGCGTGTAAGAATCGTGTGGTAGCTTGTAGTGGTGAAATTACCAGCATGGAATAACGAGGTCGTGAGTTCGATCCTTACAAGATGCTGTTTCCATTATCATTCTTACTAAAGGTTGTTTGAAAGACAAGCAGAAATCGTTTTGCTCGGGTGACAAACGAGATCAAATGTTTGTTGTTACACACGCACACACGCATCATCCCCATAATTTTCGATTAGTGTCTTTCCACAGTCCATCCTTTTGAATTATGGTAATTCCTTCCTTCACGCTACCCCCGTCCGTTCACAATCAAAGCTCCCGCCTACCACCATCCATTCATAGTCAGACCAGCGTTGAAAGTAGCACAAATGCCGATCAAAATTCAAGTCCCTATAGATCCCACAATAATCTTCAACTTGGCCCTTTGATAGTTGCTGCAACAGAGGAACCACATTCTCTAAATAACCGGTTCAGCGACAACAACCATCCAAACAGTATCAGTAGTAAAAAACCAAGCTCTTCAAATCCATACGAGCCCGCACATCAAAACATCGCCATTAACTCAGCATCAGCTGATAAGATATATATGAATCAAGACTCACTGGATGCTTCCCTTATTGAAAAAAATGTCAATTCTCATATTAAAATTGCTGAAGAAAAGAAAACAGGCCACTCCAAGCAGAATTAGTTGAAAATTTTCAATTTTCGTTCCATTTGAATTGCATTAACAACTGCAGCCATGGTTTACAAAACTCCAGCAACTTTGATTTTGAAGATAGATCTTTCAAAGCTCCCCTTCAATTCAAAAACCGTTAACTCGTACTTATGTTTTATCCATTCCGTTCACAAATAAGCCCTCCTTTCATATTTTTCATGGTATTGACTGTGACTCCACTTTTCATAACATCTCTTGAAATATAGCTTGTTAAAGATGACCTCTTTTCTCGTCACACCTCTTGAAATCTAACTCGTTAAAGATGACCTATTTTCTCGTCCGACAAGACTCCATATGTTACAAATATTTAGTTTTGTGGCCATTTGAAATTCATTCATGTATTCGTTCTACAGTTCGTTTCATCACAATAAAGTTTATTCAATTAAAGCGCAATGCTTGCTCTATCTTCAACCCATGTCATATTGTCAGTTGGTCCGCAGTGTGTCGTGAATTGAACGGGTTTACACTACATTCTGATGCAGCAGATCGGCTGAACGCCGCACGGACGTCAAACGGAGGTAGACTGACAAATCACAAAGAATAAAAAGTAGATCAGCAACCATAGTTTGTGCGACTA
>JAULBU010056970.1:0-12061 GCA_032358235.1 Odonthalia washingtoniensis | reverse complement strand
TGAGTAAGTAGGTAGATGTTGTCCCGGTGTTTGTAAAACGCCGGTGTGGTTATGTGAAGACGTGAGTCGGATGGATGGGGAATGTGCGCCGAAACAGTTGGTCGATGGTCCAATGTCTACTCCGTGAGGAGGGAGGCCGTTGGAGCAGTTAACCATCATGACGCGTCTAACGGTCGCCGGTTATTGTACACGCTTGTAAAGCGGTGAAATTGACTAAGGATGGCACAGCGGACGTTCTAACAGAGCCGAAAGAGCTTTGTAGTCGCGACGAAGGCAAGTTCGGCGGTAGATGAAGTCTGAGAAATGCTTGTCTTTATTAGAGTTGAAGAGAGGCACACGCAAGAACCTCTTAAGTAGGCTCCACCTACTGTCGAATGGCAGAGGAGCGTACTGTACAAGGTAACGGAGCAGGAGCCACCGGTACAGTGCAATGGGCAACAATGTCCTAAATTCACGTGGTGATTGTGGAAAGCCACCTAAAAAAGTGGTCCTACACAAAAGAAAAAATATGGCAAAAGTCACTAAAAAATTCACGTGTCCAAAAACGGTTTGCACCACAGTACCGTGCCTCCTTTGCCTACGCAGAATCCTACTTGGACCTACAGACAGCGCATTTCACACCTCATTCGCCACGCATAGGCACAGCTATAGAAGATTTAATAAACCAAATCCGAGTGGATCAGATTGCCATCAGAGGGCATTGGGAATCATCCAAGTCTTTTCGGCACTACGTTACATATGGACAGGCATGGCTAGCCTCCCCTCTCACCTCCCTCCGTAACCAAATCCCCATCAAGAAATAAGAGCATCTTTAAAACAGTATAGTTCAACACATCAACGAGACAAATATAGTCCTCTAATGTCAACCCCTCCTCCGCTCCATCTCCTCCCAAATCGTACACAAAATGGTACAGCTCCCAGCCCCTATTTTCTTGGTGATCATCCAACATTTTATTCGTCTTACTGTCTTTCCTACACAACACCACTGTCCACCCACAAATTATGTTCGTTTCGGCGTCATCTCACAAAAAAGTTCAACAAACCTTCCTCCCTGGATCCCGTTGTCAGCCTTTCCTACACTCCCCTGTCTTTTTACTAACCTCTTTTCTACTAACCGTCATAACAAATTTACGCTGTTCCGTTTACATTACCGTTTCATCGTTCGACACCTCCTCTAACACTCACTCTTCTATCTCAATCCTCCCTTACAGCTTCTAACACTTTCCCTTTCCTATTCAACACCTTCTCCAACTAATCCATTTCGCCTCCCCTACTCAACTCAATAAGAACTACCCTCAAATCTGCCCTTCTTTTCTCAATGGCAACGGATCCTACGTAACCCTGGTATTTCAACCAAACAACAAGTGATATCACAGCGCCTTCTCCCCCTCTTCTTCCGCCAACGACTCAGACAGGGATTCTCAACAACATTCCACCAACGACTCAGAAAGAAAGTCAAAACACCACACCCACCCAAGATCTCCCTTTCACAGCTCAGCACGTTCCCAACGTTGTCTCTTGCATCTCAAGAACCCCAATGCCACTCCCGGAAACTAACAATGTTACAAATACATCACCCAATAGAACGAATCCCCGAATCCCTTCCTCTGCATTTCCTCCTATGTCAGTGTGTAGTGCAATGAACCCAAAGAAGGGGCAGACGAGTCTCTAAAGGTGTTTGAAGTCTTCTCTCCGAGTAGCTCGTAGATTGTTGCACTTCACGAAAAAAGGGAAGGAAAGGCAGGTATATGCAGATAAATGCAGAGGTTGATTTTCTGACGAATAGTTGTGTCGGGAGAAGAACTGATGATAAGAGTCGATAGAGTGTCGATTGCGAAAGCACGCTTTGTGCGGAAGTATGGGATGATCGGGTGACTACCCCGTGATAGGTGGTGCTGAACGACGGTACTACCGGTGTACCACAACCAAAGTTCAGCTCACAAGGTAACAGCGCTGGTAAGGTGGGGTCGATAGCTTACGCCTGTGTTGACGAATGAATGCCAATGCCAAAGGTGATTAGACGAACGCGTCGAAGTCAAACTTTGGGGACGGTTGAAGTCCGAAGAAAGCTTGTGTTTATTATCATTAAGGGAATTCAAGAGGGCGAAGAAGCCCCTTAAGTAGACTCAAACCGTCGCCTAATGGCGAAATGGGAGCGTCCAGTATACGTGGTACCGTAACGTACTGTAATTGATATACAGTGGCACGGAAAACACGTGGCCGACGATTCAGGTATTCGAACTAGAGCGAATGACGGAGAAAACTTGACAGATAAAATGTGAAACGTGGGAGAGAAAGTGTGACTAATGCGACAAAATGTTACAAGATGTGACAAAGTGTGTCGACTTAGAATTGAGCTCAGCGTCATTCGGTTGACGTTTAATTGTACCGATCCTTCCCAATCTCAAATCCAACATCAAATACTTCCCCAAATCCATAATCGTCCTCCTTATTTCTCGCTGCCGCTACCTGGCCAATCTATCCTACAAAAGTTCACCTCCATTCCCCTTCCATACACTAACCCCTATTTGTATACTCACACCCTAACCTCGTTACACACTGCGCCACCTAATCCACCCGACGCAATAGAGGATGTAATAAACGTTTCATATGCTTAGCTACAGAAGCTGATCCATCTATTCCCCATGCATGTTTAGACCGTTCTGTTTAATTATGCCCTGTCAACAAATCCGCCCCCAACCACCACTTCGGTCCCAAGAAGACTCTCCTGTCGTTCTCAACGCCCTCATTTACGGCATTAAAAGTACGCTACTGCCACAAAATCGGTCCTATACTTAAATGCGATGCAAAATCAATCGTGGAGGCGGCAAGTTTGCTATTATGACGGCGACCTTAGGGTCGGGAGCTGCCGCACTATCGTGGATGTCCGTGTTGATTTCACCAAGGCGGTGCATGCCGGTTTAAACCGTTTCTTGATGTTTATGCCACAACCGGAGAATATCCGTGTCGACGCATTCTCATACCCTACCCAAAGAGAGGTTGGATACGTTGCCAATATTGATAGTGCTACAGCCGAATTGCTTGAGGGCTATCGGGGACAACTCATGGTTTCAAATGAGGCAATGCTTTTTACAAAACCCTCCATGAAGGCGGAGTTTCGCTATTTTCGTAAGAATTCATCGTATTGGAAGGTACAGGTTAGAGACGAGCGTCGATTTCGTTCGACATACGGGTTGGAGATTCCATACCAATGAGTGACGCATTATCACTTTCGCCCCAACACGCGTAACAATGGTTGAGTTAAGTTGACCAAGAACTAGGGACGCGTCGAGGTCCCCAGGGGTTGTCTTTTGAAGCTCCCTCCTTGATTCTCGTACGTCTGGTCCGAAATGCATAACTACCCCGACAGCAGGTAGTGGGTTGTGGTTTACACCGAGATGGTGGCGAAGACAGTCGCCTTCCTGATTCAGGAAGAGTATGATAATTACCGGCTTTAAGGCCGATTCACTCCCAAGATTTTGTTCATTCGTGAATTAAATCTGGTTTCGATTCTTGGGAACCAGGAGAACGTTGATGAATACCTCGGTCTCTTACGTGTTATCGAGCACACGGACTTCGGTCAGTTGTCGCCCACGTGGCGCGCACGAGGGGAGAAGAAAGAGGATCATTCACCCGGTCGTGTCAGGGACGGTGCAGATTGGGTGTACTATGATCCGTACGCACGACTTGTTATTGGTGAGGCGGATGCGAAGTGGTTCACCGCCCGTGCGCCTATCCCCGAAGGGCACCCTTTGGGTTTTTTACTTTTACCCCTCTACTAGTGGGTGGGTAGGTCCGCCTGCTGTAGTTGACCAGAATAAATATGACGGCCGTAGCCAGTTCGGTGGTGCAGGCGAATTTGATAATGACGGCACCGTTATGGATGACACGGAGCCGTTTGCTTATGCATATGGTAGGCCGTTCGGGGGGCCTGACCCCGTTACACGTGATATTGCGCCTGCATTTGACTTTGTTGAGCCATCTGTCTCTGTGGGGAGTAACCCCGTGTGTTGTTAGTCTCCTGATGCGGATGTTGTTCCGCGATTTCTTCGCTAAGCTGGTGTTGAAGAGCGGTACCTCACAGGGAGTTGGGTTGAACAGCGCGGTTATATCCGCGGTCGTCTTTCCTAAGTTTTCTTAGTATGTTTTTATCTTAACCGTGATTTGAATCGGGTAAGCTATTGGCCACCTCTTTTAGAGTATGTTGTTATTGTTTTCTTAACCAGATGAACGATCTGTTTTGGTTTTTGTCGTTTTAGCCCTGTATTGATCTGACGCTATGAATGCGGTGAATGTTTCAACCGCAATGAATTTGCGTCCGATAATTGAGTCCCTCTTTGTTCGAGTTTGACGTTGAAATAGATCTTCAACCAGGTGAATTGTCTGTTATGCCCTTTTCGCCCCGATCATAAGGGTGTATTGATCCGACGAGAATGAATGCGGTGAGGTTGGTTTAGATGGGCGGTGAGGAGAATCGAAAATAGTCAGTTGCTGTCCTCGTCGATGGATTGAACCGTTTTTACCCCCGAGGTGTTTGTTGTGATCCCCCCGCGGAGCGGTTTGTGTTGTTTATGCCTTGAGGACTGGAGTGTCAGCTGTGTATTACAGAATTTATTCTGTTTGTGTTACGGACATGAATGTTCACGGACAGTTGTTGGGGCATGTAGTTGATGGTTAATGGTCGTGTGGTTGGAATTGTCGTCGGGCTAGGGTTGACTTTTCGTAGAAAAAGCTGACTGTTTAGAGGGGGCGGGGAGTTGTCTGTCCGATGATGTCGGGGATGTTTGAGCTTGTATGCGATGGTGTTTCGTTACGTTGGGATGTGGCATGTCTTCCCACATGAGCGTGGCGGTAGGTGTTATGGGGTGGATGTTTTTAAGTTTGTATGCCTTCCACCTGGGGGTGTTTCAAAATGACAGCACGCACACGTGTTGTGCAATGTGTGGCACAGTATGCTTGCAAGTCATGGCCCGTGCGAACCGGTTTGTTTGAGGGTTCGGTGTAATGGCTGTTGATGACGAACTATTTTGTCAGTGAATCATCTACTGTTCCACCCAGTTGCATGTTTGTTACATGTTTTTGCATTTGGTTGTTGGTCCCGGCCACCAAATTATTGTCTGTTGGCCTATTTAGGTTGGTCTCATCCAGCGATTGCGTCGTTTATGTTATTCGGCAACTCCATCCCCATTCGTTTATAGTAGCTCACTAAATTATTTCGCGGGAGACGCTTGATGGGCTTCCATCTATCTTCTACTAGCGGGTAACCGTACTACCTAACTCGGTAAGTTGTCTCTCCTATTCCGGCGTTCAGGTGCTTTTCATCGGTGCTTGTGCTGTGGTCTATTATCTGTTCTATGACGTACTCCTCTCTTCCTGCCGACCATTGGTCGTTGTTCCGCTCATGTGTTTCCAGTTCCCCCGTCGGAGTTGGGTCGTCCTCGGTTTGTTCTGAGTTTTTGTCATCTTCTGCATCTTTCTGAACTGAATCATCTTCAATTACATCTTCGTTCTCACCCATGGGGGTTGATTCGCTATTTGTCTGTATTGGCTGTTCGTGTGTTTCTGGTTCCCCCATCGGGATCTGGTCGTTCTCTGTTGGTTCCGAGTTGTATTCATCTTCTGCAGATCTCTCAAAGGAATCATCTTCAATTACGTCTTCGTTCTCACCCATGGGGGTTTATTCGCTATTAGTCGGCATTGGCTGTTGGATTTCTATAGGATTACGGTCCGTCCGCCTAGGGTTTATTGTTCCGCTCGGCGCGTCCCGAGAGTTGGCGGTCACCAAAACTGGATAGTTCTCGGGGTTATCTCTTTGTCCGTCAGTAGGCTTATGACTTATTGAATCTCTTTCAGGGCGCGTGGTTCGAGTGCAAAGACTACCCGTGATCGTGAATATCTCTCAACCGACCTGTCGGGTCGTTCGATTACAACTGTACTTCCTGTTACATGATTAACCCTGTAGGGGCTGTCTGCGACTGATGCCAATTTTTGGCGGTGTTCACATTCATCCCGTCGTTCGACGCTTATAAACACCCAGTTATCTGGAAAGATTTTCACCGTTTGTTATCTTAGCCGGTTGTCTTAATTGCGTTTATAACGGGCCTGTGCCCGGTCGAGCTTCCCCTTCGTTTTGCGGAGGGATGTTTCTAACCAAGTATTAAAGGTATCTATGGCCTCCTTTGGAGTTTTTGATCTCGTAGGATCTTCTTTTAACGCCAATGCTGGAGATAGACCTGACAACACCAGCTCGAACGGTGCTAATGTTGTTGAGCTGTATGGCTGGCAATTTTAGGCGTATGCTAGTGCGCCGGTATAGAGGTCCCAATCATTGGTATGATCGCCCAAGTAGCTGCGTATTGCGGACTTAATGGTCCAATTATATCTTTCGACTTGTTAATTCGTTTCGGCCTGGCTCGTCGTGGTAAAGATGTTATGAATGCTTGATATTAGGCATACTTCCTGGAAGAACTTGGCGGTGAAGCATCCTCCGTTATCGGAGATAAGTTCCTTCAGGGTTCCGTAGTTGAAGACCCATCTGTTTACGTAGTTCTTGGCCACTTCGGCTGCTGACAACCCTTTCATAGGTATGGTTGTGGTTAGCTCTGAGAAGTGGTCAGATATTACCAGGATGTACTAGTTGCCGCGTGCTGTTTTGATAAGTTAGACCAAGACGTCGATGGCGACGGATTCAAGTGGTTCTGCTACAGGGAATAATTGAAGTTCCGTTGTATTCTTACGAAGTTTAATTAGGTTACGGGCGTAAGTGGGACATAGTAGGGCTGTAGCGTAACAATAGACTGCGCATGGAGGCCAGTACATGTGACGGAATATGGTCTGGTATAGTTTCCTACCACCTGGGTGACCGCCAAGTCTGGCGCAATGGTGTATGTGCAGTATTCTTTCCTTCAAGGCATGAGTTATGACTATTTGAGGTCCGTTTTAGCTTTCCGGATTATTAATCCGGTGTCATTGAAGCCGAAGGTTGGTACAACCCCCTATTCAAGCTTTTGGCCTATGACAAGACAAAAGGAGCCGGATTGTTGTGCGATGAGGAACTACTATATGGAGATTTGTTGGAATAACGGATAGGTATGTGTCGGACCCGGTAATGTTTCGAAAACGGCGTCGGCTGATGAGTCGTCCAGGTTGTGGGACGTGTGGTCGGCGATGTACCGACCTGGACGTTGTAGATCGAAAGGAAAATGTGTTCCTGGGTATTGGTATCGTCTTCCGGTATAGTGAATGTTGGAAGTTCCTTTTTGTCATCTGCAATTGTTTCTGTGGATGCTATTAGCCGCGACAAGGCGTCAGCTTGCGTGTTGGACTTGGCAGTCTTGTAATGTACGTGGAAATCGAATTTCACCAGGCGAAGTCGCCACCGCATCAGTCTGCCTGATGGGTCAGTTATGGTAAGCAACCAGACAAGCGCTGCATGGTCAATATACACGATGAACTTCTCATAGAGAAGGTATGGACAGAGTATTTTAAGGGCCCATACGACGGCGAGACATTCTTGTTCGGTTTCGGAATATCCTTTTGCAGCTTGGTTCAATGAGCGGGACCAATACCCGATTGGTTTACGTTCTCCATTTGGATGTGTTTGGAAGAGTACGCAGACGACCTGGTAGTTGCTGGAGTCCGTGTCAAACGAGTATGGTAGGTTGAGTTGGGGTTAAGCAAGTATCGGCGGTGTGCACACGGCCTCTATCAGAGTGTGGAAGGATTGGAGCTGTTACTAGTTCAAGTGGAACGAGTCTGAGTTGTTCTTCTTCAACAGCTCGTTGATATTAGAGGCTCTTTTTGTGAAGCTGCGTATAAATCGTCCGTAGACGTTTCAAAATCTCAATAATAATCCTAGTTCCGTTGTGGACGTTGGTGGTTTCGATTTCCGGCAAGACTCCGTGTTTGTTCGATCTATTTACAGTTAGCCTCGTTTGATGACGTGATCAAGGTACTCGACGGTACTCGTAAATAAGTGGAATTTATTGATTTTTAGCGCGACGCCCGCTGTCGCGAGGCAGGTTTAGATTTTATCCGCATGTTTAATGTTTTCTTCCACGGTTTTGGAGTAGATGATTACGTCGACAAGTAGATGAGACAAGTTTGCCATTTGAACTTGGTAAGGATGAGGTCCAATGCGCGCTGAAATGTAGCGGGTGTGTTCGTAAGCCCGAATGGCATCCGGTTGTATTGGTATGTACCCGCGTGACAGACAAGCGCGGTTTTGTGTTTATCCGCTGGTCTAATTGGTACTTGCCAATAGCCAGAGTATGCGTACAGGGTTGAAAATATCTTGGCATCTCCAAGTGAGTCGATACACTCGTCTTTGCAAGGAAGTTGGTAACTGTATTTCACGGAAGCTTGATTTAACTTCCGGTAGTCGATAGAAAATATTAGTTTGCCATCTTCCTTAGGTGCGAAGAGGACTGGTTCTGCCCATTCAGAGTAAGCAGGTTAGATCACTCCGGCCTTGAGTTGCTTGATTACCTCGAATTGTTCGAGTTCTCTTGTCTTAGAACCTGCCCGATATGATGGTGATTTGAACAGCGTTGTACCGTGTATGAGATCGATGGCGTGTTCGGTCACATCTACGATTCCAAATTTACGGAGCCCCATTGGTTCGTCTTTTTTCAACATCGTTCCAATATCATGGTGGTGTTCCTCCAGTACTCAGAGTGGTATGGCTTCCACATTTGTTGAAGTTTCTTTTTTTGTTCCATATGCGACTCACGAAGGTCGGAAAGATGTTTTTTGATTAACGTCGGGTCTTTGGCGGATTGTTGACGCTTCTGAAACATGGAAGGTGGTTGTTTTGGTGAATCTGGCTCAGGGATTAGGCCTAACATTTGATCGTGAGAAATATGTGACCCGGCTAGCTAGGTTGGATTCTGGCTTGCGTTAGCAATGTGTTGGATTAGGGGCAGTATGTTTGGTTCGTCTCCAAAGTTGACGACTAATATTCGGCATAATTTTCCATCCGTCACGTCATCTATTACTGCTCCTGCGAGACATAAGTGGTTGTCACATAGGCGTTATGTTGGTTCAACGAGGATTAATCCTTGGCGAGATGTCTTGACTGGCACCCAGATCTGTGTTCCCGGTTGTATTGCCGTCTGTTCTACAACGTATATCTTCGGGGAAGTTCTCCCATTTGCAGGTATGTATTCGTGTTCTGCCGGTAATGACGGGGCATCCAAGAGTCTCTTGCTAGGTCTTCGGACGATTGGAACAGTGGTACCATCTTCGAATTCAACTAACCGCCTGTACGGGCGGATTGCTTAGACATGTTTGTAGCAAAATTCACAACCAGGATGAACGACGTTGCAAGTCGGTCGGCCACGTAATAGGTCATCATCTCTGTCTGGAATCCGAGTTACGTGGCCAGTGTTATCGTCCCAGCCATATTCATGGGCCGGTTGTTAGCATCTCGTATGTTGGTAGCCCCTTGGAGAGTTTCGATGAATTTCTCCGATCCATACGGTAGGTCGAAGCGTCTGATGAAATGGAGCAGACGCTGGTATCCAGGACTGCAGCAAACCGATTTGATGAACGTAAGCATAGGCCCAAGTTAGTGTACAATCGATAGTTGCGTCTAGTCAGTACGAAGATTGAATTCTGTGCTCCTGGGAGTTTCACTTTCCGCCATGGGCATTGGAGGCAACCGAAAAATTTCGTTGATGATGATGATGATGGCAGGTAAGTAACGGTAGCAGCTGGGGAGATGAGGGGACTTTGTGGCGGAGTCTGAGGGCGACTCAATATTTTATTTATTGTAAAAGAAGGCTATTCGGCAAGTCTCCGAGTTAGTTTCCCTGGGTATTTTCATTAGTTTTGGTAATCTAGTCCCCTCCCGGAGGGTTGTCGTTCTGCTGGTGTGCGGTTAACGCCAGTTTCGCCATGCGGCATGCGGTATCGGGTACACGAGCCTTCTGTTCCGTTGAAAACTTCTCATAGTTGGCGATTAATTGCTCCATGTTGAAGAATTGGAGCCGATATTTTGGAGAATTGTGGTTGAATTCGTAACATTGTTGACAAATTAATGGCTGTGATGTCTGGTAGTTGCGCTTTTTGGAAGTCCATCCCATGGGGTTGGGTGTTGATGAGCGTCCACTAAAGTTGATGTTTCCTGACCGGATCGTATCAGTGTACTGGTTCTTTTTCTGTTTGTTATACTCCTCCATGAGTGTGGAAGGAAAGTCGTTGGTGTCCACGGAAGTTTCTGGGACTACCATGTTGTATTCGGTATCGACCGATGGATTATCGGGAGGCTCTTCTGTAAAGTATACTTCGTATGTTGTTTTCGATCCCCGCGCAGGTAGTGTTGGAATGCGCGTTTCTACGCGTTGTGATCGGTACGCGCCGCCTTGGTCTGGGGCATACTGAACAAGACGGTCGAAAGTTAATAATTGACGGGGTTCGTTCTCCCGGAATCGTGCAACTATCGTTCGAGTTGTTGATGCAATTCCGTCCACAAAGAACGTCATCTTCTTCAATTATTCATGTATATTTCCGCAGCGGTAGGCTGCATAGTTAAATCTAGACGCGAAGTCTTACTTGGGTTCATTAATTAATTGTCACGTTCTGCGTAATTTGCTCACAGCCTCACGTATGGCTGCAGGTGCGGCGCACGTTCGCAATAAGGATTGAACAGCTTTGTACAAGTAAGTGACACCACTGGAGCGTGCTCCGTTTCTAGTTGATCGGAACTGTTTCGCAGCCTTTCCCATGAGAAATTGGGGGAGGGATACTTATGACTGTGTCTCGTTCAAGCCGAGTATGTCGCACTCTTCCAACATTCGTGAGAGGAATTCGAAAATTAATATTGGGTCTTCGCCCGAGAATTGGTGTTCTTTTATGGTAAGCTCCAGGCCTTTGAGTTGCCTTCGTAATTCACCGGTGAATGCACTGTCGCGGCCGTCGCGTGAGCGGGATAAAAGATAGTATCGATAGGATATCAAACGGTCGAAGGCCGGGTTTGTGTTTTAAAACATGTCAGTACTCGGTGCTTCGGGCCTTTTCATGTTCGAAGAATGGAACTGATAAGTCAATGAAATTCCAATCTTGGCCTGTGGTTTCGTCATCCTCTTCCGAAGATGAGGAGTCGTACTCGGACATATGTCGAGTTCCAGTCGACGGTTTTGACCGGTACGAATGTGAACTTAGAGGACCGTTCCTAGCGTTGCGTTATGTATCAAAATGTACCATAGAAACTCACCGGGACGGTAATAGTAGTGTGTCTTCCTGACCGGGTATGGGGTTGTGCTCCATTTTTTTGTTCCGCCTCGAGAATTTAGTTCGAGTATTTTTTTGTGATGATCCATTCTCCAAGTGGGTATTGACGTCCGCATGTAAACGTTTTACGGCTTCAGCCACTGAATCTGTTGGAGAGTGTGTTATGTTGTTGGGAATCGAGAGATTGATAGCTACAAGTTCGTATCGAAGGCTGTTAACCACGTCTTTGAACGCGAGATTGTGGACCAGTTCTCCATCCAATTTCTTGTTTAATTCTACCAAATGACTCGTGAGGTCGGCGCATTCCGCAGCACAAAGGCGGTGAGCGGCGTATTCATCGACTGGTTTGGCGGTTGTTTCTGGCGGATCCTTTGGTTCTTGATTATTGGTGCGGGAACCTGAACGTGACGTTGAACAGGATGCGTTACGTAATCCAGTCAGCAGGCTTCCGGTTGCTGACCGAATTCTAGTAATCTGGGTGGTCTAGGGATGCCGATAGTCTTGTAGGCGTCCATTGGTCAATTTCCACTTGGAGAGATTCTAGGCTGGGAGTTCACATGTAGTTCAATGAACCCAAAGAAAGGGGCAGACGAGTCTCTAAATGTGTTTGAAGTCTTCTTTCCTAGTAGCTCGTAGATTGTTGCACTTCACCAAAAAGGGAAGGAAAGGCAGGTATATGCAGATAAATGCAGTGGTTTACTTTCCGACGAATATTCGTATCGGGAGAAGAACTGATGATGAGAGTCGATAGAGTGTCGATTTCGAAAACGCGCTTTGTGCGGAAGTATGGGATGATCGGGTGACTACCTCGTGATAGGTGGTGCTGAAA
>JAULBU010056948.1:0-12062 GCA_032358235.1 Odonthalia washingtoniensis | reverse complement strand
TATAAGGTCCCCCATTGAAACACGTCAATTTATTTCCCTTTTCGAGCGTAATAGTCGTATTTTTGTGTGCAAAGTTACAGGGAAACCTACATTCAGGAAAGGGTGCACGCGCTCCGTATGGAGACTATGTCTGTTCTTGGTGAAATTATTCGGTTGTCGTAAATTAGCAATTTTATTGTATTTCTACAATAAAATTTTGTGCTAGTGTTGCTGGTGGGTCAGTTGACGATGTTAGCAAAAAACTTGATGATATTGCGGAAATCGAAAGATGTCTCCAAGAACAATAGGAAGATGAGGGACATGTATGGGGAAATGGTATATGGCCGTCTGTTCAAGATGATATGCGTACCGCTTATGGATTTTGATGATTGTTTATGTAACCCGGGAGAGAGGGGGAGTCGAGTCTTTAGTGCCTACAATTGAGTAGTTCGTGGTGGTAGTAACGTGTTTCTATCAAATTATATATCAGAAGAACTAGGGAAACTATATTTATGAGGAGGGATGGAACACTGTGACAGTTATATGGAAATATAGTTGGTATTTTCAGAAAAAAGTGGTTCAAGGACGTAAAAATGATGCAAAATATGGAGTCCTTTTTCAGGGATTGTCACGCAGTAAAGGAGGTACCGGATCTCAACAGTACGTTTGGGCAGAATATTACTTTACGGACACTGAAATGGAGCTTGGGAAAATATACACAATTAATTGATGAGATTTGCGAACTGTGATGGGCTATAAGGTTGCATAGTCGCAGAATTGTACACGAAGGAATATAGACGACAGAAGATATATCATGTTCGGAGCAGTGTATAACGGTTTGTTTTAGTACAGAGTATAAGGGCAGACGTACAGTCTGTTGACAGGATTCGTGAGACGAAGGGTCGGAAATGCACGGAAACTGTATAAGTACCTGAAACAGGAGCTGAAGTGGTAGTATCGTTGGAATGAGAGCAAGCCACGTAAGTGACTGGGGATGTAGAAGAAGTGATGGAAGGTGTATTGGAAGTAGTGGATGGTGCAGCGGATGTGACAGGTGGTGTGGTGAAGGATGATGTAGTGGAAGTGACAGATGGTGTGGGAGAAGTGGCTACACAGGGAGTGGAAAGGACTTCTTCGCATACTGGGGTGGTTCGGAGGAATATAAGTCCGAGAACTTTAACAAAATCCACAATTTAGGAACCAGCACTAACACCGAACAGAAAACGGCGACGAAAAGTGCAAGAGTATCAACCCTGCGACACCGACCGTCTAGAGCTAGGACAGAGACCGTACTACGAACGAAAAGTAATGATGGTAGTACGGAACGAATATATCTGGGAAGAACTACCGGACTAATCTATAAGACTGGAGGGAGCAGTATTGGCCGAGGAAGTGTGGCGTAGATGCAAGTCGAATATCAGGAAATAGGGGAAGGGGAGGTTGAAGAAGAAGAAGAAGATGATGGTGATGGGGAATATTTGAACCATGGTTCAGGCGAAGCCAATTTTAGCTGTTGAACAGAGACTACGCTAAAGTTCGGGTTGTGGATTGAGGTACGGATGGCCTTATGGGGGCCATAGCGATATAGACACGGGTATTGGAGAGGATGAAAGAGGTATGGAAGTTGAAGCTGGTGGCATCCAAAAAAATATCCACAAAGAAGTATACAGAATTGCAAATGCGTACATGACCATCAGGGGAATTGAGGAAGAGAAGATGGACCATGCGTACCCAATGCCTATTCCTATTGTTCCTTATGTGTCAGATTCCCAGAGAAGTGAAGTTATGGAGACGAGTGAGGGAAGGAGGAGGAAATTGGATGAAATAAATTTTGAAAGTAGTTCTGTCGTATGACGTAGGGTTGGAATGATAGTTGTCCATAGGAACCGCCATGGTAGTACCAAATCGTTGGCGAGCTACACATTGACATTGTATGAACAAAGTGTTGCGCTCGGGACTTTTGCGAGAATTCTAGGGATTCTTGG
The DNA here is from genome assembly GCA_032358235.1 of Odonthalia washingtoniensis. NCBI lineage: Eukaryota > Rhodophyta > Florideophyceae > Ceramiales > Rhodomelaceae > Odonthalia > Odonthalia washingtoniensis. The sequence goes on along the minus strand of JAULBU010056948.1, from coordinate 10,098 downwards.
GGGTGCTTCAAAGTGACGTCTTGATCCACCAAATAGATTCGTGGCTAATGTCGTTGTACTATTCCAAGTAGTGATTAGGAAAGTAGTAGTAATAGAAATTAGCAAAATCAAGGAAACACAGGAGAACCTGACTGATAGAAATTAGGAGGTTTAACGGGATTATTGGACCCGCGATTATTTAACGAATCAAGTGAAAATTTTTTTGTGAAGTCAAAAATTGTGTTTCGTGTATTATTCATTCTCATTAAATCTCGTAAAAGTCATTCTCAGCCTGGATCCAGTTAGATATTGTAGTCAATCTGGCTCCATGTTGCCAGAATATATCACCAATTAGTTTTCTCAATCTGGATCCAGATTGACAAATTTTACAACTTGACAACTGGTTGACAGAAAATAATACCAAATTATTCTCAACCTGGATCTAGATTGACAAATTTGTCAACCCGACTCTACGTTGACAGAAAATACCAGAAATTTATTCTTAGCCCAGATCCTATTTACAAATTTGTCAACCTGCTGCCAGGTTTACAGAAAATACCACCAAGTTATTCTCAATCTGGCCAAATTGACATATTGGTAAACCTGACTCCACGTTGACAGAAAATATCAGAAGTAGTTCTCAAATTTGGTCCAGATTGGCATATCGGTCAACCGGGCTCCATGTTGACAGAAAAAATCACTAAGTTTTCCCAACCTGGATCCTGATTGACAAATTTGTCAACCTGGATCTGGGTTGACGGAAAAAATCACCAAGTAATTCTCAACCTGGTTCCATGTTGACAGAAAATATCAGAATTTCGTTTGATCTGGATCCATCTTTTTCCAGTTTAACCGGATACAGTAAAATAAACGGTAACTGGTGGTGGTAAAGGTTGTAAACTTTTACAACCTGGCACCATTTCGAAACAAAATAACGTATTGAAATATAAACTAGATTTATATTTCAATACGGTACTTATGAAGTCTTTATCGTCACATCATTCAATGCACAATACCATCTAACCAACACATCCGACGAAAACCATTTCAATTCACCATGGACACATTGTGCCAAATTTTCAGTGACGAGTACACACGGATATCGTGACACATCCGTGTTGTGGGTAACGACGCTTGTAAAACGCCTTAGAAAGGGAATTGATTTCGAGTCGGCGTCCAAAGAATTTGCACGGGAAATAAATACAACAAGCATGAAACTAATCTGTGAAAGTGCCAGATTACATGAGGTGGAACCTGGTTGTTTTCGATGGGTGCTGGGAGAAATGTCCATTCTGTAGGAAGCCATACGAAAACGACGCATTTACAAAGGAACATAACAAAGTTGTCGACCAGCCTGACAGCGGGCCAAACGGTTGTGATGGACTATCTTCATATTAAGTGTGACCGGAAACGGGTGTCTGTATTTCCGGAACTGAATACCTACCTTCAAATGGTGTACTTTTGGGGTGTAGTAAATATCTACTAGGCTATGCAAATTTTGGCGGTCTCTGTAGGTTACATAACAGAAATTATAGTGTTTGAATTGTTACGGATGGTAACTGAGAAAAAATCTACACGATTTGAAGATAAATTGTATGGGCCATTAACTGTGGTGTCCACGTACTGTAGTTTTTAATGTATGAGGCGTACAAATTTTTTTACGGACGGTGGAAAATAAATGGAAGAAATACCAGGGGACACCTTTCATAGATTGGAAAAGTGCACTGATGTAATATTGAAAAAAGCTTTCAAACACCGTAAATTTCTGTGTATGTGTACTGCAAAAAAAGTACACATCGTGTAAGAGAGAGTGAATGAATACTTCATAGAATACTACGAAAAATTTAGTTTAAAATGGAAGTCACATTGACTGCGCAGTTCATTTGCTGAATGTAACACCGTAGGTGCAACCCAAGTTTCCATCCATTTACTGCACGGAATCGTGAATGGGGAATCCAAAAAGCATTCATTCCATGAAAGGAAAAGTGGATGGTCCTACAGTTTGTGATGGAGACATGTGTGATATATTTAAGTAATATGATGGTATACGCGGTAGCTATCATAGTTATATAGAATATAGGAAATATACATTGCAATACATATATACCAATTAGAGTATACATATGATAATTAATTTTAATAATAATGGTATCATACCATATGCCGTCCTTTTCCTTTTTATGAAATTGGAAGAGGTCAGGAAAAAACAAGGACGAAATATCAAAAATGACACTAATAAGAAATGTGATAAAAAGGAAAAAGTGAAATAAAGTAAAATCAGTATATATAGAAAAGATAAAGATTCCATAAAACCAAAACTTTCCCAGTTTGATATCCACAGGATTTGTAACTGGAATATCATTCCATCACTGCTACAAGATGTACCATGTTGATTTGCTGAAATAGGGAAATCACATATAGAAAAATGATTAATAGAAAAGAAGTTAATAAGTTGTATATCAATAAACATGAAATGGGAATGTGGTTATAAAAGAAGAGACATAGAAGAAAACGTAACAAACATGTTTGCAGAACCGAGGCAGCGAAATAGAAAAAGTAACCTGTTAACCGAATTCAGATGATGAAATTAATGAAAAGAACGGTTAGAAAATAGGAATGCAATAATAATAAAATGTTGGTATGAGTAAAATGTAGAATGACATGTACCTTTGAGAAATGTTTGGTACAAGAAATTGAATTTGAATATATGATGACTGATATTTCATTGCGCGAAGCCGATTGTTACAAGTTGAATGGCTGTTGTTATAATTGCATGCAATAACGTACATTGCGCGTCGCTCAATGTTGCCAGTTGATAGGTGGTAGGTGAAATTGTATTCAAATTGTTGCAACCGGATGAATGAAATTTGGCGAATGAACTATGTTAATGGGGAGAGGGAAATGAGGAGAATGTGTGAATGACACATTGTGATGGGTTTAAGTCTTAAACCTTAAGAACTAGGTAGTTTAATAGTGTTAAATTGGCACAAAATTCGTCATCACTGATAAATTAAATAGCTGGAAAAGGCACCGAACGTGTTGATTAAATGTACAGGCCTGTATTATGATGAAAATTGGAAAGTGTATTAATGTCAACAAATTTCCAATATTATTCTGTAAATAAAATTTTTGAAAACCCATTACCGAAAGTACTTAAAGACTACTATTCGAAAATAAACTAATGAAAAGAAATGACTGTAGGGGGAACGTTTATGTCACGTGTAGCCCATTGGAGTGGTTTTCACAGCCACAGAATATACCACTTTTACTGTGGCTAAAATTATTGGGAATAAAGGTAGTGAAGAATTGTAATGGTGTCAAATATAGAAACTTCATGAAGTGTAATACTGTCTCTGAAAAATATAACGTATGTACTAATTTTATTTCAGACTATAAAAGAATTGTATCAGGTAGTCATTTCCATTATAGCGCATAAAATTTTCATATATTCACCCAAGTCCTGTTCCGACATATTTAGACCTGTGCACAGGAAAAGTCAACATAAGTATCTTGGTAAATTATGGATGCGTCTGATGGCAGAAGAATATGCAGCAACAGTTGGCGGCTACTAGCGAAAATTATGCTACATGTGCAACTCCATCAAATGTACTTGGATTTGAAATGGACAAGAGCAAATCTGGTGTCTTGAACAAGTCTTTAGCTATATATTTCTGCATGTTAGAATGTCGAGTAGGAAGAAAGGAAGTTGAAGAAGTGATCAATATCATCATAGACGCTGAATTTGATGCAAGATTATTTTCAAAGGAAGTTGCATGTATCGCAGACTGTGAGAATATAACGGCTGAAATTGTGATGCAATTTCGGTAAAGGAAATGAAATGTTGAGTGAGATGTCCGAAACTAGTGGTGTGATAATTTGAAGAAGTGTGTAGTAGTATTTTGTTCTCCTACTAATCGTATTTTCATTTGTAAGTGTTTTGAGAGAAAATAATTAATACGTTTAAACAATTTAATTGTATCCGAGAGGAGTGTGGGAAACGGAAATTATTACATCATAACACTGAATAAATAATTGAGAGCGCTGCGATTAGAAACGAGAAGCCTATTACTAACATTAAATATTAGTAAAAGGCTTCCGGTTTCTAATAAGTTATATAAAATTAAATGATATCAATAGCCTAAAATTTAAGAAAGACAAAGTTCTCAGTTGTAGTAGAATATATAAAAGTATGTGGAAAGGAGTTTCAAATCTAATGGAAGCATGACCCGTTGCACTCACACATGATTGATGTCATGTGAATCATGGAATTATAATAGTATTGCAAAGGGAAAAGTTGAATATAATGGAGTACGATATTTATGAAGACTGTACAGTTGCAAACTGCTTCTTAAGGAGAGTGTGATGAACATGCTGTATTTTGAACTATAAAAAATAGATGTACACAATTCATAACGTTTGGTATCCATACGAAGTATGATTTTTCGTAAACATTTAGAAATCTAATGTTTTACGAAAAATTCAACTCCACATGAAGGAAAAAGTAATGTTACAGTACAAAATTTCTTTCATGGCCCTTAAATTTTGATTGCACGTATGGACCACCTTGTTTAATAACAATACCCTAAAAGTTACAGAAAGTAAGGAAAAGAAATCTGCTAGATTTAGTAACCGGTTGTTGTCTGGAAATGAGCCATGAAGAATCGCAGTGGAGGAAAACCTTCGCAAAAAGTTACGCTGTCATCACTGAGAAATTCAGAACCCTCATTGACAACGAAAAGAGTTGGCTGTATTGGTGGAGATGATGATGTTGAAGATGACTGTGCTGGACCAAGTTCAATAATATCTGCCAAAAGGCGTGGGAGAGGCCAAGCAGGAACAAGGGGTACGATTCGTGATAGTAGAGGTAACAGAGGGTTGGAACTGTGAGAATGAGGAGCATTAGTCCGAACGAATCTTCATCTAATAGTGAAGTGGTTACTGATCATAATAGCGATGATTTCGATTACAGAACAGACAGTGATGTGATTGTAAATACTCCGGATCGTCGTGGAAATCGTACAGATGTGGATAGTCCCATTAACGAAGTAGAATCCGTTGAAGTAGTAGAAGTTAACATGGAAGAATTCAGAAAGCTGGAAGAAGAGGTTCAACAATTGAAAGCCGATAAATCAAGACTTTCTGTGTTGATGAATGAGTACAAGGTAGGGACGAATGAAAAAGTACGAGAAGTATTGAATAAAGAAGTATCAACAAAGGCTCTGCAATCGGAAGTTATGAACCTTGATGAGAAAATATTTAAATGAAAGGAATGTTGCAGAGTTTATAAATTGTAAATCAGGAACTTCATACAAAATGTCTGATAACAACAAGAGTCTTGGAAAGTACGTGGATAGGATGATAAATCAAGTACAAACGAAGTACTTAGGAATTGCATTAGCAGTTTACCAGAGAATGCAGGGCTGGATATGTAAGGAAATGTGTGGACTGGACCCATATCAGAATCGGAATGTCAGGAACTGGACGAATAGATCTGATATTGTAATAGAGAATGGATTTGAACGGTTGGATGGTTCAATGATGGTACCAGCGCCTTTCACTCTTCTTGCACCTGAAACAACAAATACGTCTCCCCCATGAACTGCAAGAAAGATATTATATGTTCTTTACTTAGAGCGGAACTGACATCTGGTAAAAGGGTAAATATCTATCCGTTGGAAGCATTGAGAAATGAATTTTTAGAAGAGTTTTGCAAAGTCAGTACATTAGAAGGCCATATGAGACAGTTGCTATCTGATTTCTGTAGTTGAAGGAAAAAAGCTGCAAAGGATATATGTTTTGAAGTACTTGGGTACGGGTTTCTATTGTCCCGATACAGTTTTATATATTTCAGAGCAACTCAATGAAGGGAAATGGAAATAGATGTTGCGAAAAGGGAAGTTTTGAAAACTAATGGAAACAGAGTGCTAGACATGTCGTGGTGGCGCAGTTGGAAAATGTGAGATATGAAATTACAGAACAAGAGGAGCAAGTAGAACATGAACTGGAAGTTCATGAGGACGATGAAGAAAAGCTGAATCTGTTTAGTAACGAAATTGGACTTGCAGTATTACATGATTTCATTGGATATATAGCGGACAAAGAAGAAGAAGGGTATATTGCGGAAGGGACTATAATGAGTATTCTTCGGGTACATGCATGTACTAATTGTTTTGTGCAACTGCTCATTGTGAAAGGATGTCGTGGTCGGGGTAGTCAGGAAGAATTCAACCAAATGATTTCGAAATATGTAAAAGTGGCAACGGAACAGTTAATTGGTAAAATAAGACTTTTCATAGAATAATGAACTCCTAACGAGTTGAAAGTACCTGATTGTGACGGTGGTAAAGAAGAATGAGTTTCAAAGAGCTAGAACATGAAGTGACAATAATTGTTACGACGAAAAGTCCGAAGAAACATTTTATAGCAGTAAAATCAAATTAGTTTCGCCAGTACATCGGAACACAGTGCGGATTATACATGACTGTTATATAGCTGAAATTTAAATTGATTGGAAAAGTATTTATAAGATTGGTAAGCCATATATTGAAGGACAAGTGCGAAGTACTTTATTGGAGGATGAAGAAAGTATCGAAGTGAATGTAAATGTGGAAGAAAATGTGGAAGGACAAAACATGTAACATGAAATAAAATAATGTATAACGTCATGTTATGTGGTGTTACTATCTTCGTTAATATATGTTTGTATTTATTCCAATGAATCTCTCTCTCTGTAGAACCGATTAATATAGAACTGTTGTCTTGGCCATGGTAATTGTGCAGTAAAAGAACTAATTCCTAAAAGTGACCGTAGGACATGTACAGATGAACATATGATATCGAAATCAATGATACCATACCACTCTCCTGTTTCCAAAATGTTTTCAACAGATTATTGGTACGTACCAGGTTTTGTATTTTCATCATACTGTTTCAGATGGAATAGGAGAAGAGCTATCGCTGTAAATTAAACAAAATTATTACCGTCACCACCCTTTATAAGGACTAAGCTACTCCATTCCTTCTTTCTGGGACCAATTTGTATGGTTGCAAATATGCGTTGTCTTTTAAGTCGATCTTGCGGTGAAGGTTTGTAAATGGCAGTATTTTCAGAACTATCATACTATTGAAATGTTAGAAGATGACCAATAAATATATACCCGACTTAACCAATGAAACAGCAATTTCGGAGTCTGTAAGTAACATTCCATTATCTTGTAAATAGTTTCGAATGAGATCCAGGAAGACTGTTAGACTAGTACGTGATACGTTTTTCAGTATTGGAGCAAGTACTTCATTGGTTACTTCGGAACACAGTACTGTTCTTATTTGAATTTCTTCAATATGTTGCAGCGAAACCCCATCGCGTACCAAATATGTAGATGCATGTTCTGTACGCTGCGATGTTGGGAAATGGTTGGAACTGAGTTTCATAAATGCAGCATGATATGAGCTACGACGTATAGAAAACATTGTTGGTCATATTTATCACTGTTTAATCCATTCGAGTTGCTAGCCGTTTGGAAGTAGATCAATATGACCGTTTAAAGAATGTATTGAAGTGCTCATACGGCGATGAATAAATTATGTTTTGACTTCCAAATCTCGAGAGGTCTTCCACGACATGATCTAGTAAATGGAACTTCAATGTGTGGATCCCTGTATCAAAATTTTTCTCAAAATGTTGTATGCATTGTGATTTAAGAATAGAAATTCGATTACCAATTTGAGCAATCGTTTCTTTTGACCAACCTACTGAAGTATTGTCATATGACAAATCTTGCATGATGGTAGTATAAGTTGTGCAGAGTTCAGTCAGGGGTGAATAATGTTGAGAAAAAGTAACTATATCGACATATCCCGCCACAAATGTGAATACCACATCCAACCATTTGCAATCCTTTCCCTCCAGCATTCCTCGAATATAATTAATTAAAAAACCATTCAGGTTCTGCGACTTCTTCTTTTTTGAGAAGACAACATGGAAACTTAGTGCCCGAATTGATTTTCTATTGCAGCAAGAAGACAATTACATGCCGCAACAACGAGATGCGCTGAATAATAAATGGCTTACCGTTCCTCCGATGTCCAAGAACTACATGGAGAGGTGTGGACTTGACGCATATACCATGAAACACGTTTTGATTGACTTAGAAGTACCCCCATGATGCTTATGCAATGGAGAATACGTAAACAATGAAAAACACCGGGAACAATCAACTGCGGATGTGTCTTACCTAATTTTTCCATAGAAGGGATCCATGGTGCAATTGAAATGCCTTGGATTATTTTCTGCGATTCTTTCAGTGAAATATAGTTCTGTACTGGTGATGATGTAGTATTTGCCGATTTCAGTAGACCACTAATCTTGTCTCTTCTTTCCAGTACGTATTAAACTGTTCTAGCCACAGTTATCCAACCTTTACTGAAATCTGTTGAGGTTAATAAGCATCTGACGCATGGACGTGTAGGGATAAAGTTATGTAGAACTCCAGACGTATCTTTAGTCTCTGGTATGTCGCAGCAGTATGAAAATATGATAGGAAAGTAATTCCATTTTACATTGTTGTTTATGCCCACGTAAAAGCGTGCCATTGATTGTTTAATGAACGGCGCAAGAATCATGGTCATTTCCCTTTACAATGAAACCATTATATCATCTATCCCTATTGACGACGAAGTAAGTGGAACGTGATCATCAATGACAATAAGATCATCATCTATTTTGCGGTTAATAAAGTAGTTGTCCTCTTCGTCCCGTTGAGAATGAGATCCTTGTAGTCCCAGAGGGATGAAGCTAACAAACGTATATCCATGGTAAATAACGAAACCCTCTGAACGGTACGGTGAAATTTAAAAATGTGACATGAATGGGCTATCCAACTAACGATTGCGACTTAAAAGTTGTGGATGTTTTACCTGTATATATCTGTAACATTTCAACAAAATAATTCGGCATTGAATCTCTTTTTTGAATCCACTCAATTGAAGAACCCTCAGTACCCATACCCTTGGTTCTTGTAAACATGTATAAATTTGCAAATAATTCCGATTGAAGAGGATGAGAGACATAATCACGGCCCACTTTGTTGAAACACGGTCTACAGTACACATCGTTTCAGTCGCTAATTTTAATTGTGTCGTAACAACTAAATAATGTCTTTTTTGTGCAAGAAGGCCTTCCTATTATCGTCTGAGGCTGTGGTGCATGGTACCTCAATTTTCTGAAATCCATCATCGAATAACCTTTGACCGACGGGTCTATCCACAATAGGAATTCATTCCTTCCAATCTTTTATGTGGTTACAAACAACATCGAGAATGAATGTTTTCGATCGAAGCAACCGAATAATCTTATCCACAGAATCAATACCAAGTTCTTCTGATAAAGTCAACAAATGGTTCGGTGAAACTTTCACACCACTAATCTTTTGCGAAGTTTCAGAGGTATCTTCAAGTTCAGGTGATACGTTCATTGGCTCTTCATGGGCCTCTCCGTTTCCGTTCAATGATTCATGACAGGCATTGGATACCTCAATTGGCTCATGATGGATCGTTGCAATTGCAACATCTTGTATACATTCCAATCCCTGCTTTTTATTGTACTTGCATGAAGTTGAATGTCTTATATAATCAGCCCATATGTTAGTAGAGTATGTGAAATATCTCGTATTACAAACGAACTTTTTCGTTACCATTATTGATGATTGCAGTTGGCGTTGGAGAGTTCTCTGAGCGACTTGACTTAACTCATCTGGCCTTCACTCATCACTATAACTAATATATTATATTCTCTTCCCTCTTCCCCATACCTCGTCTCTTTTAAACGAAATTATTGAATCAACTCAAATTGCGAGGTAATAATAATAATCATTATAAAAAGAAATCATCATCCCCATCATCATCATAAATAATTATCAACAAAAAATCGTCATATATATATATATATATATTTATCAAGTATATATTAATATCAAAAGTTATTATCATTTAAAATTTGATAACGTTTTTTAAGTTTTTTGTTTAAAAAATAAAAAAATAAATAAAAAATAATAATAATAATAATAATAATAATAATAATAATAATAATAATAATAATAATAATAATAATAATAATAATAA